>PVLA01007029.1:44867-112590 GCA_004027455.1 Hydrochoerus hydrochaeris | reverse complement strand
CCCTGCAAATCCTCCTCCATGAGCTCTCCCATTTAAAGCCTCTGTATAAACTCTCTCATACTACTCACAGAAGGTAAAATTTCACAACCAGTCCTCACAAAGGGGTTATCTAGAGGGCCTCCAGCAACCCCCCTGGAGTCTCCACCCTCGACTTCATATTGAGCATTACATAAAAACATACACATGTGAACTACACAAACTACAATTATCAGTACAAAACATTCCAAGATCCCCGTGCCCAATTCCCACATGTGGCGTCCTTTTCCTGGAGAAGCGATTGTCACAAGGCGTGAATGGACTAGGACGTGGCATGGACAGAAAAGGGCGCCGCAGGTACATGCACATAATCCATTTTAATTCAGTTCTTTTCATCCCCTTTCCCTTTCCTCTCCTCTTCCCTCCATCCATCTTGATTCAGCTTCCTTTCTTTGGACAGGTTTGCAATATATAAGGTTCCCATTCCTTGTGTGGAGTTGGTACATGCACATATTACATAAGGGTGAGAAGATTTTGGTTTTTATTTTATTTACTTATTTTTTCTTTTTTTTATTTAAAGGAAAAAAATTGAAACAGAAAGAGGGTAGAAATAATATAAAATCTCAAAAACAAAACAAAACAAAACAAAAAAACAAAAATAGTAACCAGTAAGAAATCACTAGTTGACAATTAAATATTTTCCTCCCAGAAGTAGGTGTTCAAGTTACAAAAGTAAAGCCTATAAAGTGGACATCCAGACAGTGAGACTGCAATCAGTTCTGTTCATCCATCCAGCAAAAACTTAGCAACATGGTTATCAATCCCACACACTAAACATACATGCAGTTATATCCTTTAGAATAGTTTCTTTTCTTATCTTTTTTCTTTGCAATAACTGTAATCCATTCTCATAAACTACTTAGAAGTTCTACATATGTGTAAGTCTCTACACCCATACTTTCCTTTCTGTATTAGAGAGAGAAACAAATTAAAACAAGTCAACAATACAAATTCTTAGAGAAACACGAAATGGACATATAAAACCACAAAACTAGGTGATCTACGGTAGTTACTATGATGTCTCTTGTTGTTTTCAATAAAATTGTCTATACTGTCAAACATAGTATAATTAAACTTAGCATTGCATTATACTATTAATAAAATCTAAATGTTGGAGACGTTATAGGACTTCAAAGGCAGTTAATAATAAAACCAGAATGGGTATCCTATTGAATCTTGTCATCTTCAGAGTAGTTGCCTCTGCTCTCAGACTTGATACTCTCAAGCATGCCAGATTCAAATAAAATCAGTCAAGATAAAACAGCAATATAACCAATCTTCTCTGTCTTATCTCTGCTATGCTATTTTTCTGTCATTGTTGTTTGTTTACTTTTCTTCTTCATTCCACTGTCTGCCCCTTTCTTTGAGGCTTTTCTGCCATTGTTCCTGGAACCCTGGTGATTTTCTTCTCTCTCTCTAGAATGTCCTTCAGTATTCTTTGCAGGGTTGGATTGGTGGTCACAAACTCCCCCAGTTCCTCTTTGTCATGGAAATATCTTGTCTCTCCACTAATTTTGCAGGGTACATCATTCTGGGTTGGAGGTTATTTTCTTTCAGGGCTTGGAATATTTTGCTTCAAGCGCTTCTTGATTTGATGGTTTGCATTGAGAAGTCCGCTGTGATTTTGATGAGTTTTCCTTTATAGGTAATCTGTTTCTTTTCTCTGACCACTTTTAATATTCTGTTTTTGTGATGGATTTCTGGGATCCTGATTATTATATGTCTGGGTGTAGATCTGTTTTGGTTGTAGCTGGCTGGAGTTCTGTATGCCTCATTTATCTGAACTTCACTTCCGTTACCTATGTTTGGGAAGTTTTCCTTAATTATTTCTGTGAATAGACTTTTTATTTCATTTGTATTTGTCACTGCATCTTCATTCACATATTTTATTCTTAGATTATAAATCCTCATGTCATCTTCTAGCCTTTGTATCATTGCTACCTGGTTCCTTGTTATTTTTAAGAGATCCTTCATTTTGTGATCATATGTTGCAAATCTATCTTCAAGTTTTGAAAGTTTGTCTTTAGTTTCTGTTAAAAGGTTTTGCCAGCTTTCAATGGAGTTTTTAATTTCCTGATATTCTCTTTGGATCTGTTTCATGTATTCTAGATTTTGTTTATATTCTTCATCAAAGGCTTCTCTCCTTTTTTTGTGTTCCTCCATTCTTTCATTTGTGTCTACTTGAGGAGTACCCAGGATTTTTTTTATTAAACTTCTTATATCTTGCTTCACGTGAGTTAGAATTTCAAATTTAAATTTGTTGCTGAGGTCACGGAAGTATTTCCTTATTTCTGATGAGGCCATGTCTGATATTACAGGTTGCTGCCCTTGATTTCCTCTGCATTTGCCTCTCCTGGACTCCCTTTCCCTGGTTTGGCGGTTGGAGGCCTTTTGCTGTTTCTCTGTCTTGTCATGTTTCTGGTACCCTTCAGACCGGTGGGTGGTGGAGGTCTCTGGGCCCCTCGCACTGCCCACAGTTTTTCTGCAGCACACTGGCTAGGGAAGTGCTGCCCCCCCCAGTCTGCTGCCCATCTGTGAGGTGCATGCTGGGAGCCGGCCCCTCCCCCTATGTCAGTCAACCAGTGGGTGCTTCAGCAAGTTTTTATGTTCCCTGGGGATGCCACTGGCTCAGGACAGCCTCGTCCCTGGCTATTGGGTTACAACCAGGGGCCTGGCCCAGCCCAAGTATATCCCACCAATCTGCTTTGGACCAGGAGTCATTGACTGATGCCGCCTCGGGTTTTGATTCAAGCTGGCCCTGCCCAACTCCAAAATGTCATCCAGTCAGTCCTGCTCTGGGGAATCCAGTTCGCATCACTCACTAAAGTTCACGCAGCTCACTCGCTGTTTCTACTCCCTGCCGCAATGCCTCCTCCAGCTGAGGGTCTTGAGCTCACCAACCCCCGCTCTCGGCAGGGCCGCAATCTCAGCCCGATCGTGAGTCACCTGACTCTAAGACATGCCTGGTACAGCAACCGGAGCTTGCCCAGCTCCAGCCTTCTATCCCTGCTTCTTCTATCTTTTTTTTTTCTTTTTCTTTTTCCTCAGTTTCTTCCCGGGTCATAAGAATTCCTCTCCTTTTGTCTGGCTTTCTCTGTGTTGTCAGATTCCAGCATCTGAGTTGGTTTTTTTTCAGAGAGGCTCTCTTATCGTGCCACCACTCAGTCGGCCATCTTGGATCCATATCTATTTATTTAGATTTATTTTTATTTTATTTTGTTTTAATTTTGTATTGTATTTTACTTGTTTTTATTTTATTTTTACAGATTTTTGGTTTATTTGTTTTTATTTGTTTTTATTTTGTGTATGTATGCAACAAGCATAGAATTCTGAAAAATTTTTGCATCAAGCAAGATTACATGTGTGGTTCTGTGACTTAAATATATAAAGCCTTGTAAACACCTCCATAATCAAGATGTGGGACAAATTCTTCACTTCAAATAGGCCCTCTTGATGCAGAAAAATTAAATTCTCACATAACACCACATAAAAATATCAGTTCAGAATTACTAATGTCTTAAATATGAGACCTGAAACTACAAAACTCCTGGAAGAAAACAGGAAAAAATAAACTTTATCACATTGGCCTGGGCAATGATCTTTTCTGACACAAACCCAAAAGTATAGACAGCAAAAGCAAAAGTAGCCAATTGAGAGTAAGTGGGACTGTAAAGCTTCCGCACAGCACAGCACACAATGAGGAGACTGTGAAAGGAGCAGGAGAAAATGTGATACATACTGAAGTGTAAGTGAACAATGTGATAAATTTTTTTAAAAAGCATTATCAAGGTTTAAGACACATTGCCTTTAATCTGCCTCAAAATCCTCCCTGACGTTGAACACACTTATCCCACCATCCTTGCCACTACCTGAAGCGCTTCTGGAGTCCTCCTTCACATCTTGGGTGGCTGAAGTGGCTCCCTGCTTGTCTGGAATCAGTTCAAAGCATTTACTTTTTATGGTCATTTTGACTTTGAGGAAAAGCCAGAAGCCTCACAGTGCCAGGTCTGGTGCATACGGTGAGTAAGGATACACTAGCATGTTTTTATCGGGCAGAAATTACCGTTCACTTTTTGAATGCATTAAGGACACATGAGGCAACCTTGAAAAGACATTCACAAAACAGCTTCCAAAATTGGCAAGAGTAGTGGGGTAAATAATGTTCTAAATGAGGGGAAGTATTCTGAGAGTGATTAATGGCAATTTGTCTTTTCCTGCAATAAATTTTTAATGTAGACACTCATTGTACTTTGTGATCGCACTGTCATATATTCAACGGAATACTATTTAACTTCTTTTTAAAAAAATAAAGCACACTATTTGCAACAACATGGATAAGCCTGAAGCACATTATGTTTAGTTAAATGTGCCAGGCACAGCAAGATAAATACTGTATGAGCTCACTTCCATGGCAAATCTGAAGTCCAACTTATAGAAGAAGAAAACAGAAGGATGGTTATCAGGTACTGGGCTTGGGAGAACCAGGTGGGTGCTGTCAAGGGATACAAAATTTCTGTTAGGATAAGTAATTCCAGAAGATCCCTTGTACATCATAGAGACTGTGGTAGATTACTAAGAGAGTAGAGTTAAATATATTCATTACAAAAAAATATGTGAAGTGATGTATGTGTTAACTACTTTAAGTCATCATTGCATATTGTATGCTCACCAGAAAGATTCATGCTGCACACCACACATATGTATAGTCTTAACTTGTCAATTAAAATAAAGTAGTGTCCAATAGATGTGACGTGAAATGTGAAAAATATCTTTGGAATGAATATTCTGTGGAAAAGTGAGATGTAAGGGGAAAAAAGAGCACATATCAAACAGTGAGCACATACTAAATGTTTCAGTTTGACAAAAAGATGAAAAGGCACCATTCAAATATGTAATGGCTGGAAATTTTCTAGAAGTAATGAATGTCATACAGCCACAGATATAAAACATCAAGCAGGCTAGTAAAAAGGAAATCACACCTTCAAATTTTATAGTAAAACTATAAAACATCAAAGACAAATACAACACCTTAAAATTAGCTAGAGGGAAAAATAGATTACTTCCAAAGAAATTTTAAGGAGACCAATAGCTGATTTCTGTGTAAATACTCGGGAAATCAGATAAGAAGAACTTTTGATATCTATATTATCAAAATTGTGAGGAAACAAGTGCTCTCAAAAATTACTGGTGCAGTTCAAGTTGGTGTATCACATGTGGAAAATACTTCTGGAAATTATGAGACCTGAGGTATCCATGATGTCAGAGCTGACACTTCTAGTTGATTCTATAGATGTACAGATCAATACCTGGGCCTACTGAGAGAAACTGGGGTACATGCACTGCTGTGAAGTGACTCAATATGTATTCAGATAAATTACCTTAAAAATACTAGAATAGAAGATCTTCATTAGAATGTAACTTTAACTAGATTGACTACATCAAGAGTACAGGCATATTTTTTCTACTCATTTCAATGTTATGCCTAGAAAAATACTCAGTGCATACACACTCAATATCTAAGTACTGAGGGAATTTAATGAATATATATAGAAGTGGAGATGCAGAATATATTGAGTTTGAACTGTCAGGTAGATAAGAGACTGAAGGTGATTTCAGGTCACTGGAAATATGGTTCCAAGATTAGACGTAAACATTCAGAATGATCAGCCAGGTTCTAGCTGTACCTGAGCCACATGTGAGGAGCCAGGTTGAGAAGAGGGCTGGGTTCAGTATTCAGTGATGTCAACTTGGGATGGGGAGGTGAAAAAAGAAAATCCAACCAGGAAGCTGAGAATCAGCAGAGCCATGCATAAGACTCTACAAGAAAATGATGTTTGAAGTCAAAGGAAGGACAGCAAGATACAACCCGAGAAAGGACTAAATATGGTCTTTGGCACTGGTAGTTGAGGGAATGATTTCAGTGGAGTGCTGGTGGAAGAAGTCTGGTAAATGCATTGAGAGAAGAAAGTGGTAGAATGAAATTGTGATAGTGAAATAAAAGGAAAGAGATAAATAAAGATATTAACTAATATTTTAATATTTGATTATAGTGAAACAGTAAAATAGAGATGGAGATAGAGGTAAAGGAGGTAGAGGTAGAGATGAGAGAGAGAGAAAGCGAGATTAGAATGAGAACTGTACAGTACTGGATATAAAACTTTATAGTTTAGTTGGAAGAAAATTTGGTTCAATTTTTATGTTGACAGTGAGGAGCTATAAAGCAGGAGATTATACCCATGCAATAAAAAGAAGGTCATTGCTAGATGGAGCTTGTCGACACAAGTGGGGACAATATGGTCAAGCTTTCTGAAACAACGATCTTAGTAAAGCACTGACCAGTCGAAAGTAGAGGAACTAACACTGTCTTCTACTAGAGAAAAATGTGCCTTGGGGCTGCTGCTCTAGAGCCAGGAATAACATCAGAGCTTGCAGGTTGAATTAGGACTCAGGCCACACAGTTATTATGGTGATTTGAGTTTTGTCTTCCACTGTCTGTTTAGACACGCCAGTTAGGACAGACCTTCCCTGCCCTGGCAAGCTCGCTCCTGCTCTCTTCTACTTCTTAAATTATAAGAGTGTATGGTGTGCCAGGAAAAAGGCTCTCCATTCTAAACTTCTCAATACATGCAACTGAAGGTATGGCCATTCCAGACAGTAAGAAATGGAAAATATTGAGACTACAGATGGTCCTGTATTTAGTGATGGTTCAGCTTATGATTTTTAATTTCATCATGTTGCAAATGTGATGCATAAGCAGTGGAAAACTGTACCTCACATTTTGGACTGAGACCCTTTCCAAAGCTGCAGCTCCTGGTCAGACAAACAATCATGAGAATAATCAGTTAATACTCATTGTGCTGTATTCAAGAAATGACATGAGATAGCACTTCGTTATGAAGACTGTGTTACATGATTGTGCCTGACTTATGCTAATGTGAATGTTTTGAGTGTGTTTAAAGTAAACAAGACTAAGCTTTGATGCTCCTAGGACAGTGTCTGCTGTAGCTGGGATGTAGAGGGTCCTGCAAATGCCCTTGTGCTAATGGTGTGGTCCCCAACCTGATGCTATAGTGAAGTGGTAAAATCTTTAAGACATGGGACCCAGTGGGATGTCCTCAGGTCACTGGGCATCCTCTCAGAGTGGGTGGTGGGATCTCAGTGGCTTGCTTTCTTTGAATTTCTGACCATTAGTTGAGTGGCTTATTTTTGCTTTGCTCTGGACTTCCTTCACTATGTGCTGTCTTGTCTTTCCATAGATTATCCCTCCAGCATAGCAATATAATTTTGGTTTTAGTCTTCTGAAAAAAAAAATTACTTACATTTACATTTTCATTTTAGCTTTTCTGAAGTGGAAACCTTTAAGAAATGGGTCACGATAGAGACTCTTTCTTACCTTTTACATAGGTAGAGAGGCTGTTTTTCCTCTTGAGCCGGGCCCCTACTCGGCTGAGATATGCAGTTGGACAATGTCAGTTGTTAATGATGGATGGCCACTCACTGTCAAGTCTGTTACAGTTGATCAGGGCCTGTAGGATAATGTTTGTTACTATGCATAAAATAATCAAATCTTATTTACCATTCTCATTTAGAACACATTTGAATAACTCACCTTTCTGTGTTTGGAATGGGGTTGGAGATACACAATCTCAAGACACACTGTTACCCATAACACCTTTTGGAGGAATGAGGGATGATACTTCCTGTGCATGTCATGGTTATCTCTCCGTTCTGTTTCTCAGTATGTTCTCTATAAAGCCCACAGGTTAAATTTCCTCTCTTAGGCTTCTCTTCTGTCTTGATTACTTTTCTCTCATTGTTGAGACAAAATACCTGACACCCAAGGTGAAGCAAGGAAAGGTTCATTTAACTTACAGTTTTGGGAGGTTTTAGTCCATACTCAGCTGGCTCCATGGCAGAGTGGTGTGGCTGAGGGGCAGCTATTCATTGTGGCTGCAAGAGATCAGAGCCAAAGGACAAAAAAGGGAAAAGTACACCTCCTTCATTCTCTTATACAGTATGCTGGCTACCTGCCCATGGGTGGGCATGGACCTCACACCACCAATCCCAGCACTAGACATTGAACCAATCACAAATGCTAGACTCAGTTGCCTCCAAGATTGCGTGAGTCTTGGGGTTGGGGGGCATCCAAACACAAACCATAACATCTGCCTTTCTTTTTATTATTACTTTTTTTTATAAAAATGACTACAGTTTTTTAACCATACTATATTTAGGGAAAAAATATAGGGGAATTTCATTCATCATGAGTTGCCATAGCACAATTAGCATAAGTCTTTAGTACTATCCTTTTTTTCCTTGTTCAAATGGGTTGGAATTACTACTAGTTTAATAACATTTTGATAGCTTGCTGAATACCACTTTGAAGTGTGATAGATATTTTCTATGGGAACATTCTTTGAGAATTATTTTGTGCTGTGAACTCTGTTGATAATATTTAGGGGCAAATTTATCATATAAACATATTAAAATTAGAAATTTTACTAATAATCAAAGACAAAGTCTAACTATGAATACATTGAAATTGCCTTTTTCAAATGGCTTAGAAATTAGATAAAACCTAGTGATAACATTTATTTTCTTATGGGGCTGAGAAACCATCTCTAAACTATCTTCAAAAGCAGGATTCCAAAAATATTTTCAACATCAGTACTTCTAGACCTCGATGGTTCTTCAGTGTGATTTTTGAAGTATGATATTCACTTAGATGTATAAATTGTGGATAGCTTGCTTTCTACTCTATGCTGTTTCCATATTCCCAGATGAATCATTACGATCAAAGGATCTCCAAATAAAATGTCTTACATAGATATAACCTCTAAATTTCCTTTTATAAGTCTCCTAGTCTGATTAACCCTGATTTTCTAGTATAAACAATCACTTAAATTCTCAAAATGATTATCAAAATTAATCATTTTGGTAATTTTTAATGATGCAATTTTCCCAAAAAATCAGTGTGTATCATGGTTGAGACTCTGTTACTGGATATTAAGAATACATCTTTAGTTGTATGATAATTTTCATGTAAAAGTAGTGAAAAAAATTTTGCTTAAGGTGATCATGTAAAATGCTTAATAATCTCAACTGAAAAACTCAAATGTTTCATAAATGTGATTGATTTTCCTATAAATGAACTCTAATTTTATTTATGACTCCCCATTTAGCCTGCTAAAAATTTAACATTCGGCATTTCGTTCAGTGGGTCATGGATGTAGAGCTGGTAGAACACTGTTTCTGGATATGTTGATGAGGGCATTGGGGAAGATATCAGCATTTGAATCAGTGAGTATGGAGCATCCACTGTCACCTAATGTGGGTGAATGCCATCCAGTCCCCTAAGGACCAGGGCACAGCATCCGTGGTAATTGAATCCCCACAAGTTTTGATTGTTTCTTGACCTACATGTCAAGGCTTTTCAATCTTTCTCATAAAATGAAAGAAAGGTGTGATTGTGCTGTGGCATTCTGGGCCCATAGGGAATTTTCTGATACTGTCTGCCTCAGCCCTCTTTTTGCTGGATATTTTATGAAACCATTGCCATCTGTGCCAATTAATCTTAATTGTAAAATAGACTGGATTAAGAGATTCTTAGAGTGCTGATTGGTTTGTGAGGATGCTAACTTCGTAGACTGTTAGTTCATAATTGATGCATATAGAAAATTGGTACCAGAGTAGTGAGGTCATTGTGTGACTGTACCTGAGGATGTGATTCGGAAGTCCATGGAACTGATTTAAAGGGGGAGTTTGGAAAACATGGAGAAATAGTATAGACAAAGTGTCAGATGTAAGCAGATCTTTATGGCAATGCTGATAAGAATGCAGACAGTGAAGGCTCCGCTCATGCGGTTTCAGATGGAACAAGACTCTATTGGGAATTGGTCTACAGGCCACACATGTTAACATTCTGTTAAAGAATTTGCATGTTGCTTATGCCCTAAAACTTTGTGTGAGGTTGAGTTTAAAGGTGATAGATTAATTGATCCGGCAAAGAAAATTTTAGGCTGTCCAACATTCAGTCTGTGGTGTGGGTACTACTCAATACTTTTAGTGAGATTTATAGGCAGAATCAGGAGCAAAAAACAGAACATGTTTAGTTTGGCCAGAAAAGAAGCACGTGTAAAGCTAGAGCTAAAGGAAGTGTGGTTGTTGAAGAGATTAGCATCAATAAAAAGAGAACAACTCTGTGAGGCAGAGGCAGGATGCTTGGAAGTTTGAACTCAGCTTGACCAATTGGGCAACTTGGCAAGACCCTGGCTCAAAATAAAAAATGAAAAGGACTAGGGATGCCTTGAGAGTATTTCTGAAATTGCGAGACCCCAGGCACTCCAACCTCAAGAGGGTAGAATGTACACTTCTTTGAAGGACCTTACTTTGCGAAAAGAGGACCACACAGTCTGCTCTCTTGGGCCCACCTAAAAAGGTTCTCCCACAAGCTCAGCCACCCAGACACTAGGAGATCACTGTATCCATGGCCCACCATGTTCCAGCTACTGCTCACACAGATGGCAGACCATGGCGTTGTTCAAGTGATGCTGACTTGCAGGTATGAATTCTGGGGTCATTGAGGGGTTTACCTAGATTTCAGAAAAAGGACTCAGAGGATCAGTGAGTGACAGCATCAGAGTTTCTGCCAGGAACCTCTGGAAGAACAATGTATGAAACTGTGCAAGTGAAGATGAAGTTCCTTTAGAAATCCCAGGAATCTCTAGATGCCGTGAATGTGGAGTGTCTGCCAAGGAAAGCTGTGGCCTGAGAGTGTGACCAGTCCAAAGGTTTGGCCATGTGGGTTGCAACCACCAAGGCTACAGGGGTGTGGCTGCCCAAATTCTCTGGAACTCACCTTTCACCACTGTCTGGCCTGGATGCTAGACATAGAGCTACAAGACTTAATCTTTGCTCTCTTGAGTTGTGGTCTTGTTTTCATCTGATTCTTATCTATTTCCCCATTTCTACCTTTTGAAGTGAGAATGTTTAGTCAGGCCATTGTATCTTCGGAACATGTAACTTGTTTTTGAAATTTCACAGGGATTCATGGATAAGAGTTTGCCTTGAGTCTCATAGGATATTTTGACTTGGACTTTTGAGCAACACTATGACTGTAAAGACTTTGAGGGAAGGAATTTATTTGGTTTGAGTTGTACATGGGACAATCACATCAAGTTAGTCAGAATTCTGACCCTGTGTTATCTTTATTTGGAGAGTAAGTAGGGCTTCAGGAGATGTAATCAGGAGTCAAGATGACAAGCAGCAGACTTGTGCCAGCGAATCTTGATCATCAACTTGACTGGAGTAAGAGACTCCTGAGGACTGAACTGTGAAGGCACCAACTTCATAAATAGGTTGACTGATGGGTGAGTTCACAGATGACCAGTACCCTACCCAGTACTACCTCGCCAAGCAGGATATAGGCTATTTTAACAAACAGTTTCCCTCACTGAAATCTACATTAGCAAGTTTCAGCCATAGGCTCCTCTCAGTCCTCAAATCTGCCAGGGATGTGCAATCTTTTTCCTGTGGGACTTGGCCTAGGGTTGGGAAAAGGACGGGACACCTTCTCAAGGACGCAAGACCAGTGTCTGCCCCTGATTTTTCTGTCTCTTACCAGCCCCAATAAAACTTCTCTTCTTCTGAATGGAAAGGAAAAGAAAAACCTTTGGGTTTCACATGTCATCCTTCCATCTCACTACCTACGAAAGGTCTCTGGCTTTTGAACCTCTGAGGTTTGTGACTTACTTGTTTCTTCTTTCCTTCCTGCGGACTGTGAGTCAGTCAGTGGCTTTATGAGTTGGTGATGAGTCACATAAGTGAAAATGGATTCCTAGAAATAAAAAGAGAAACAGCTGACTTATGCAACTGTCAAGTATGGAGAGTATGGCTGCCACCATGTGAATTTCCACAGCCTACAGATTTGGAAACTGAAGGGGGTGGCCGCAAACGTGAGCTCTCCATTTCAATGGAGTGATTGCTGCTGCGAAACAGCTGTGTAAATCCCTTCCAAAGTCTCCTTGCATTTTAGGAACTTTCTCTAAAGCTTAGTTGGCTTTTTTGTTGTATTTTTTTTTTTCCTGTTGTGGTGACATGGGGAAGGAAATTTATTCTAAGACATATATAAATGCTTCGGGCTCTGGGCAATTCTCTCCTGTGCACCCTCCTGACAAAGAGAATCCTTCTGTAGTACCCAGTGGTGCATAACTGAATGTACCATTCCAGTGACCCCTCATAGAATCAGCTTTTAAAATCTGTCCCCTAGTCATATATATGCCACTCCAATATTATCGTATAGTTTGAACTGAGCTACATGGAGGCAGTTAGACAATGCAAGGAGATAAGAGCATTTTGCATTAAATGAGTCTGCAACAATCATCACCAATATCTGAGTGCCCCAGATAGTCTGGCCATGCTGTGTACAGTTTTGGCTTCTAATACAATTGCTACAGCTCAAACAGGTCAACCCAAGAGTATCTCTTGTCAAGCACAAGTTCTTAAGTTTGTGTTGACACCTAACTGTGTTGTGTTGACCAACCATGGTCAGAACAATTGTAAGATTTTAAAAGTAATTTTTTGTTGGTAAAACATTTTGTTTTCCCCACGGGGGAAACAAATTGAAGGAGAGCTGGTGCAAAGCTATGTTGGTTTCTGTGGCTGCAATCTTAAATCTCTCCACCATACACTTCATATTATACTTTGTTTTGCTTGTTTTGTTTCGTCTCCCCACCACTGCTCTCTCCTGTCTCCGTGTTCTGGTCGTGAGGATACAAAGGAGAAAGGTGAAATCTTCATTGTCTGCTCTGGGGATTTTCGCCTAACCAGCACAGTAAGAGTACAGCTGGGTGCAGAAGAAATTTGCTGCCCAGAAACAAACAGCAGAAGGGTAACGTGGCACCTTTGGATGGGGGCATTGACTTTGCTCAGATGGAGGTGGCATGCGTACCCTGAGGCAGGTGTGGAGACCCGTATGGGACCCATGCATCTTCCGGGCACACTCCTGGCCAGACACATTGTGAACTTGCTAGATCCACAGAGATGTTGGGTATTTCCAGGCTGTAGGTAAGGAAGGGGCAGTGGCTGGGGGCCATGAAGCTTCTCATGGTGAGACGGCACAATTTTAAGAAACCATATGTGGCAGGAGCCCAGTCCATTTGCACAATGAAAAACACACATCCAACTCTGGCGTTAAAGCCTATATAAGTCTATGCAGTCTTCTAACTTTATGATACTGCTTTCATGCACAAACATGTGTATGCCCAGGTTTCTAAAGCATTATGCTGGAAGCTGCCTTGCAACTGTCTGCTTTAAGCTTGTTCTCATGTTATTCTTCTGACTTCCCCAAATTGTACCTGTGTACTAAATGTTATCTCCTTCATTAAGTGTTTCTTGTCTGAAATTCCCACCAAGCAAATGCTTAAATATCAAAGAGCCCCAACTGAGAAAAACAAGACAAAACAAAAAAACTCAGTGACTCATTGATTTTTGCATGCAATGTAAGCCACTTTTAGGTTCCTCATGCAACATGTTTCAGTGATGCAGAAAAAAAAAGCTGAATTTCCCTCCATTGCTTTTGTATCCATTCTTACCTTCCAACATTACAAAGTTTAATAGACTAAGGACTAGAGCACATGTCTTCTTGCTCAAACATGCATGTCTATGGAAATTTATTTTTTCACTGCAATAAGTTCACATTGCACACATCACATTGTAACTTGCGTATTTAGCTTAATAACATGACCAGGACACAAATAGCTTAAGAGCCAAGGTATCTTGTGGTTATGGGCCAGTGTTTCAGGATTATGCTGCCTGTGTTCAAATCCAAGCCCTGAAGCTCAAACATTGTGCAATTCTGGGAAGTTACTTAACTTCAGAGTTCCTCTTTGTTACATGAAGATTAAATAAATGAGTATGTATAATATGCTTACATGAGCACACTCAGTAATAAATGTAGCCCTGCTTTGCCTGTACAGGTCAGGAGATCTGCAGTCATACACAAACGTTTACACTTTATGTAAGTGAGATTTATCACCATGCCTTCTCTTTGGTGTAATGTTGTTTTTGCTTTTTGGTTTCCTCCTTTGTTCCTTACTCCCTGATTTCTTTCTTCTGCCTTTGCCTGTCCTCCCTGAATCACTTTAAGAAATATCATACTTTACAAGTGAAAGCACCCTTAACTAATGGAGTCTAATATCTATTCTGTACTGTTTCCAATGATTCCCTGCCCATATCTCATTTATATACAAATGTGCACATTTACACACACCGTATACACATGCCCACACATATATACATATGCATGTAGTCATATATGATGTGCATGTATATGCATATGTATATACACATGTACAGGTCTTTTTTATTGTTTATGCTCTAAAAGTGAAACCATTTTATGGACTATTTTCCTTTGCATTTTATTCTTCTCACTCAGTAATAGCCTTTGCGAGTCCTCCAGCACAGCAGGTATTCATGCTATTGTGTTCTGTAATTTATGATGATTTATCCCTTTGTGTACCTATTTTTGCCAATACAAAGAGTGGTGAAACAAACATCTGGTTCATATATCCTTAGTTACTATTGGATGTTATTCTGTGGAGTATGTATTCATGGGATGGATTGTTGGGTCGAAAGGTTTAGGTATCTCTCAATTTTAATAAACATCGCTGAGTGCATACTAAAGCAGCTGTATGAATTTACATTTCCACCAGCAGCATTTAAAACACTTTCCCCCCATATCTTTACTGACAGTGCTATTATTATCACTATTAAACATTTTTGCCAATCTAATAGATTTTGTAAGTGACAATTTATTGTTGATTCAGTTTCCACTTTCCTGTTAGTGAATTTAAATAGTTTTTCCTCATATCTGCTGGCTGTTTGGATCCGTTTGTCTGTGAACTGCTATATTTGTTGCTCATTTTTCTATTAGGTTGTTGTCTGTTTCTTGCCAATTTGTGAAACATTCTTTGTATAATTATAGTTTTTAAAGATTTATCTGTCACTGGAATCCAAAACATCTTTTCTAAATCTGCCATTTGTTTATCTGCCATAAAACAGATTTTTTTTTTTTAGCTCTGTCTAGGTCCTTCCCAGGAATCCTAGTAAAATACTGATGTGATATTTTATATTTACCCTTTTAATCCATCTGATATCTTCATATCTGACATGATCAGATTGGATTAGTACTTTAACTATTTCAGGATGTGTACTCAATTTGGAAGGAAATTTCCTTAAATAGATCATCTTATTTTCTTTCCCAAATTGAATTACATCGATTACATCAATTACACATTGAATTCTCATTTGTACACTTACTTTCTATCTAGCTATTCCATCTAACATTTTTATCAATGTTAAAAGATTTTCTGTTTTAAAGGGTCTTGGATTTTAAGGGTATGAGCATATCTAGGAAATAGAGTGAAGTTGTATCTTATCATTTCCAGTATTTATACCAACAATTTACTTATCTCATTATTTTTGTTAGACTTCCTGAATTAATACAGAATAAATATGGTAATGACATTTGCACCTGGAATTTACTCATATATCTCTTTTCTTAAAGATTTTCCTTTTTCATCATGTCCTATGATTGGAATCTCACATATACAGTCCTTTGGTTTGGCTTTTTTCACCCAGCAACTTGCGCACATGCTACGTCCGGGTCATTGGGTAAAGCCAGCTGAGCAGTCATCCATTAGTTTGGGATTCAGATGCTTCTAGATGGATCATAATTTGCTTATTCATTTGCCTGTGGGCTGACTTCCTCACAGTTTCTAGTTTTTGGCCTTAATGAATAAAGCTACTAGACATAATGGTACTTAAGTTTTGGTGTGGCAATAAAATTTTAATTCAATTGTGTAAAAAGGAGAGATTGCAGTGTTTTCGATGATACCTGATTTTTAAAAAAGTGTCAGACTACTTTCTAATGTGTCTGTGTACATTTTGCATTCCTAGCAGCAGTGAATGAGTGTTCTTATTTTTCTGCACCTTCATTAACATTTGGCACGACGATTTTTTAAATTGAGTTTTAGTTCTTTATGAATCACAGACACTTGCCTTCGTTAGATATGTGTAGAGGAAAATATTTTTCCTACCCCACTTCTTGACTATTAATTATCCTAGCAATATCTTTAGGCAATCAGAAAATTTTCATCTTCACGAATTTTAATTTATTGTTTATGGTTAGTGCTATTTGAATATGATATAAGTTATCTTTGCCTATTTCAAGTCCATGAGGATATTCTTCCATATTGTCTTTTTCTAAAAATTTTGATCATTTTAGCTCCATTTCTAAGCCTGCTGTCCTTCTCCAGATAAGCATCGTGATTCATTTGTTCTCCATATGGACACACAGAGGTTCCACACCACTTGCTGGGAAGGCATTCCTTTCCCCCATCGAAATGCTTTCATGCCTTTGTTGAAAACCAGTTGTCTACATGTGTGTAAGTCCACATCTGGACTATTTATTTTAATCCATTGTTCCATTTTTCTATCATTACATCAATAATCACATTGTCTTAATAGCAATAGCTTTGTAGAGGGTATCAAAGCTTCAAGGCAGTCTTATGATTTTGTTCTTTTTAACATTGTGTTAGCTATTCTATGGATTCTGCATTTTCAAATAAAGTTTAAAATGAGCTGTCTATCTGTTCAAAATACCTGCTTAAATTTTGAAACCCAATTGCCTTAAATTTGTAAGTCAATTTGGGGAGTATTTTATGTTAACAGGACAGAGAATTCTAATTCTTGAAAATGTTACAGATCTCTATTTATTTAAGTCTTCTTTAAAGAATACCAACAATGTTTTGTAGCATTTAATGTATAGATTTTAAAAATATTTCATTAAACATATCCCTTCACATTTCATGTTTTTGATGTTATTGTATATAGAATTATTTCCTTAATTTCATCTTCCAATAGTTTATTTCTAACATATAAGATCTCAACTGATTTTGAGTATTGACCTTTTATCTAATAACCTTGATAAATTCACTTATTGATTCTACTATTTACTTTATGAATGTCTTAACATTTTTTGAGATACAATCCATACTGGGGGCTTGTTTGGTTGCTTTCTACTCACGATAATTCTTTTTATTCTTTTTCTTGCCCTATTGCCTTTGCTAAAACTCCAGCTCAGTACTGATGTGGTAAGAATGAATATCCGGATATTAGAAGGCAAAGTAATTAATGTTCACCATTTCACCATTACATATGCTATTAGCCATAGGGTACTGGCATTTCTTATTTTTGTTTTTGGTTGTCAGCCTTTACCAGGATCATAAAATTGCTAAGAGATTTTCATTTTTACGAATAAATACAGAAATTTGTTAAGTGATTTTTCTGTATCAACTACAATGATCACATCGTTTTTATTTTGCCCTTTTCTATGTTTCTGTGATAAACCTAATTTGTTGTGATGGATTGACCTTTTATATGTTTATGCATTTATTTTTTATTTATTTTTTTGGTGCTGGGAATCAAATTCATGACCTTGCATTTGCCACACAGGCACTTACGCCGCTGAGCTAAACTCCTGGCCCCTATTTATGCATTTAAATCACTAATATTTGCTAAGAACTTCTAGATCAAAGTTGATGTGGAACAGAAGATTGGTTTGTAGTTGTATTCTTTGTTTTTTTGGTTTTCTAATATCATTACCAGATTTTGAGATAAGAATGAGCTTGACTTCATAAAATGTGTCAAATATACTTGCTTTTTCATAACTTTCTGAAAGAATTTTTTAATTTTTTTTATTTAAATGTTTGGTAGACCTCATCAACAGAATTGCCTGATATTACAATTGGGAAATTAAGATTAATGTGATGACTGCATTGATATAATTAATATGAAGATGGTTCATATTTACCTGTTAGCTTTGATATCTTTTCTCTTTCAGGAAATTTGACAGTTTCATCTAATATCAAACTTTTTGGTCTCATTTAAAAAATCTTTTATTTCCTTTTTGATGTTTGCTAAGCCCGTGACGATCTGCAGCACTCCTGTCGCGGCGTTTCCCCTGTTTCTGGAGAGGTCCCCAAGGCGCTGGCAGGAAGCAGCAGCATGTGCTGAGGGGGTGCAGGACGCTGCTTCGAGCTCCTTGTCTCTCTGTGTTCTCCTAGCCTGGAAGTGGGAGAGAATCTAGTCCATCCGTTTAGCTCCTCTTTGACTCGTCTCTAGAATCTTCTTTATCGGATTGCTTGCCCTAGGACTTAGCAGGGTCGTCCCTTGAGCCTTAGTCAGGATCCGAAATGGAAAGTGCTCAGGCCAACTCCTGCTCTTGGCCTCTGCTCAGATTTTCCCGCGCCTTCCAGCAGGGGTCGGGCCCCCAGGAAATGGGTGTCTGCAGTAGAGATGGATATGAACATGCGAAGGCAAAGACCTTTCCATTTCAGGGCCCAAATTTTATTCTTTAAGTTTAGGAACATTGTCTGAACCATTCTGAAGAGTCACCCAATTACAGGGTTATAGATAAGCTCTGGGATCGTTCTTATTTCTCATTCTACCCCCAAAGAATTCGCAAAATGCCTTAAAAATTGAACCAACTGGTTACATTCCCTCTTTCGTTGTTCCTCAGTAAATTTTAACGTGTCTTTTGTAAGCAAAGACTAACGAAGAGGCACAATTACCTGAAGTTCTCTCTCTATGTGATTCTTCTCCAAACATCATTGAAACCACTGGAAAACATTTTATTCCAAACACTTCTGCTCCCTGAGTGCCACTTAGCTTCCATTTCTCCTTTGGGTTTCTCTGCTCATAAGGTCATGTACATGAAAATGGAAACTTTAGATGGCTTATCAATATGTTATGATTATTTTCACCTGCAGCACAGACTACTCCCACATCTTTTGTTGTTTCCATGGCAACTACCAAAAGAAAAGAATTAAGGTTTCAGTTAGGGTAGAAATTAAGTTGAGTAGATAACATTGAAGAAACGCAGAGATGCCTAGTGTTTGTCCCTGAAGTAAAAACAAGATACAAACAAGTAATTGGTCATTTTGTTTTATGAATATCTGTAAGAATATGAAATCAAATTTGGTCTATCTGTATGGATTTTGCTCCTACATCAAAGCCAACAAGAGTGTCATTCTGTGCCCTGATTGGTCTTTGTTTTTCTCAACTGCATTTGGCCTCAAAATAAAAGTTATTATAACCCCAAAGCTTGAATATTCTCCAGTTTCAACAGGCTCACTGATGTTAGGCTGAAGTTCTCCCAAGAAGGAATGAGAATTCTGTTCATAAACCTTCTCATGTAAAAACAAAATTAATCTCAAAAGATGAAGCCTTGCTTTATCAGCCATTTATCAAAGGCGCTATATTTCCAGAGCCTTTACAGGGGACATTCTTTTTTGAAGTTTTCCAATAAACCCCATGCAAAGTTGTTGCATTTCCATTACCTTCTAAACGGGAGATGAGTCATTGTCTAATAATATGATATTGAACAGAAGTAATACAAAGCTAACTGTGAGTCATTGTCTAATAATATGATATTGAACAGAAGTAATACAAAGCTAACTGTGTAACTGTTAGAGGCACTTAAGTTCTCTTTTTATACATATTTTTCTTTTTTGAACTGTAGGTCATTTCTTACTTGGATCTTTCATGTACAATTTGCTTTTCCATAATTTTTGTTTACCCTCTGGAGAACACATCCACTCTCGCGCACCCTGAAGTACTGGGCGCTGTTGATGGTAGACAAATGAACAGAGGGTTTTCTATGTTTTACTGCTTCCCAGGAGAGTTGCTTTTCCGCAGTGAATTGCAGTCAACTGGGACTGAGCAATAGGGCCATGCTATTTTGTGGAAAGATAAGAGGAGAATCCTGGCAAAGTAGATGGAGCCCTAGGCAGCAAGTGAAGTATATTCCACGCTGGGTACTTTACATTATGATACTCATCAGTGGTCAGAGGTTTTTAAACTGGACAAATTGTCACTGAATCTGAACTCCTCTATGATGGGATGCTAGGCAAGTTATTTAATCTATCTCTGATTTATGCCCATCTCTATTAAGAAAATAATAAACTACACACCTTTGAGACTTGTGATCAGGCACATAATTAGAGCTATATAATATTTATGATTACTTTAATTCTTAAGCTTGCTTGTAAGAGTACTATTATTAGCTCCACTGTAAAGTTAAAATACATGATTAGAGGGTTTACGAACTTAGTGTACTCAAGGATACTTTTCCCATTCAATGATAAGACGGAATCTGAACCTGGGCTTGTTTGACTTTAAAGATGTTGTTTATGATTGTACCAGATGTGGTTCTGCTCCTGAGCCACTGTGTGATGTGAGGGAAGATGGGTAATCCTTGCTATTTGCATTTTACAACTGCTTGACTGATGAGGCTGGGGAGACATATAAACATAGAGACCGACTCACTCGGGGGAAGGATCTGCTTATGAAGTGGGGATGGCTGCCCTAGGTGCCAGGACTGAGTCTGGGAGCTGATGTGCTGTGGGAGGCAATGTGTGGGGTTTGGGGGCAGTGTGGCCCTTCGTTTGCTACGAGGTCTTAGGCAAACTAGTTTTTTCTTCCCTAAGTGAGATTCAGCCAGCTCAGAACTATTACTGCCCACCCGTATTACCCCAGGCAGTGACATCCACCAGGCAAATCAGCTCTACAGGTGATTTTGGGATAAGACACTAGACAGAGACTCCTGGAATCAGAGCCAGCCAAAGAAAGAAGGGCGGGACAACCCTGTCAGGCCCTGCAGCAGAACCTCAGTCATAGCAAAGAAAACCCTTGGATTTCAAGTCTTAGCCAACAATGTTTTAGGAACCAAATACATGGAAAATTATACTTTAAAGTGGCAATTTTTCATTTTGTTATACGTTTGGGGTTTAAGTGGCTTTGCCACTTTTAATAGATTTTTCTTTTCTTTTCTCTTTCTTTCTTTCTTTCTTTCTTTCTTTCTTTCTTTCTTTCTTCTTTCTTCCTTTCTTTCTTCTTTCTTCTTTCTTTCTTTCTTTCTGTTTGACAGAGGGTTTTGCTATGCAGTTCAGACTGGCTTTGAACTCACTTTGTAGCCCAGGCTGGCCTCAAACTCACCGTGAACTTCCTGGCTCAAGCTCCTGAGTACTGGGATTACAGGTGTGAGCCATCATGACCAACCAAGATGTGTTTTAAGTAAGCTTCAGTTCACTTGTCTATAAGCTGAGTATGATAAAAGCTACTTCTAGAAGTTGCAGTAGGAATTAAAAGATAATAGATACACAGAAACGTCTTAACACTTGAGTGCCAGCCTCATGGGATACGCTATGCAATAATTAGCAAGCAGATCTCAGTGGTCTAAAATGAAATGAAAATCACATTTTAAGCTTTTCTTATAATTATAATACAAAGTGATAAAAAAGGGAAATTTCTTTTTCTGTCTTCATCTACCATCAATGGGGCCACTCAAGAAAACTATATGTAATTAGAATTTGCTGGTCAGAAAATTTTGGATTTATATTCAAATACTTATCTTTAAAATGCGTGCTAAATAATTTCTGTGTGTCTGTAGATATGCATAGAATTACGACTTCATTCTCATCTTTGATGATTTTGGGGTGAATCAAAGAGTTATAAATTATATTTTAAGGTGCAGTCTCAGTGAGAAGCACAGTGAGCTCTGTTGTATGGCAGAGCATCACACTGATTGCTAGAAGAGGCTGTTCTGGCTTTTCATCAATGTGGCAAAGACACCTGAACAAGTCAACTTAAAAGGAAGAAAGACTTATTCTGCCTGTAGTTTTCAGAGGGTTCAGTTCATGGTCTCTGGGATCCATCTGTTGCTTTGAGCCTGTGGTGACGCTGCGCCTCATGGAGGGAACATGGTGGGGGAGGCTGCTCATTGCATGGCAGCCAAGAAACAAAGGAAGGGCCAGGTTCACTGTCCTCTCTGAGGACACACCCTCAATGACCTAACATCCTCCCACCAGGCTCTACCTCATAAAAATCTCACTACCTTTCCATGGTGCCCCAGGCTGGCGACCTACCCTTTAGAAGATGGGCCTTCAGAGGACACTTAAAATCAAAACCATGACAGACATCTAAGCAAATGGCCTGCTCTCTGTTGGAGTTCATCGTCTCAGACAATATTTGTGCAGAAAGTCACAGAGAGAACATAAGGTCAAGGGAACAAATACTGAACAAATCATTTCCTTGCATTTATAAGCATGGCTTGTCCACAGAGTGTGTTTTCCTTGGAAGTAGTATAAACATTACCCTTCTCTTGGTGTTTGTACAACACATTATATCTGGCAGTTCATATGGTAAAGAGCTCTATTAATCTTTATTTAATGCAGAACTTTCTTGATTTATTTGCACAAGTTATCTTATAATATACTGAAATACACTTTGGGCAGCATAATGTAATTAAAAGTAAAAGTAAATGAGACTTGTTAGGAAACCTGGGTTTTAATGCCAGTTCTCTAAATTTCTAGATTTTCTTAGTTATAAAATGGGACAAATACTATTAGGCTGAATGTTATAAATTATGGGTGCTTGACAAAGTACTCACTAGTTGATTTAATTAACTGATTAATCATTTTACCATGTACTGTTTCCATCATATGTAGAAAGTAGAATCCTAAAAGAGCAAAACTACATACAGATGCAATTTGATTAGGAGATACGCAAATTGGACAATAATGGGGCATCTTGATTGGCTATGGCAAGATCCTATAACTTGATATCGAAGGTGTTTCTGTTTATATTTATATTGTTTATATTGTCTATATTTTAATAATGCATTAGCAAGTATTTCTTTTTTAAAAAAATCAACAAAATTAAAACAAATTTGAGATTAGCTGAACTGTGAAGCAGTAACTATTCCTATCAGTAAAATAACCCTTGCTGGTCTCAGGTGAAACCTGGTACTAGACTAGAGGAGTCATATTATGGGTCCTTGTGACATTAATTATGCTCATCAGGGTTCTAACCTCTTTTCTGAATGTGATAATTTTCCTTTGCAAACTAAAATTCAAAGAGAATGTAATCTTGTTGTTTGTTGTTCATCAAAAGATGACCTTGTGAGTAATAGATAAGAACTTTTTAAAAGGTTAGTTCTTTCTTGGTTTTTTCCTAAATGCATGTTGAAACAACTCAAAATGTGCATGTAATCCATGCTGGATTTGACAGACAACATCTGGAAGTTCTGTCCTTGTAATATTATCTGAAAATCTTCTTCAGTCTATATATAGTTGGGCCTTGAATAATGTTTGAAAATAAGAGAATGTCCTTGGATAGTTGTCCAAGGTAATCTGTGTGTTTGCAGCAGGGTTTTTGAGCTCTCACCTAGAAGGGAAATTTCCCATTCTGTTGCCTTTGGTTTCACCACACCATCAGAGGCACGGCTTCTGCAAGATGCCGCTGTGTGTGCTGCGGATGTGTGTCCTGATGCTGGTGTGGGTGCGATTTGTAGTAAAAACTGTTGAAAGACTTACCACTGGCAAAGCATAGACATCCATTACACTGTGAAAACGACTCCAGAAAAGCAGAACTCTACAGCTTTCTGTGGGATAGAAATATACACATTAACAGTTCAAGTAATCATAGAAAAATCTGGACTACCAAGAATTGATTACAATCCAGGAGTGATTTGCAAATGTTAAGCTACACTCAGACTTGTAAATTCTAGGTCAGAGCTGGGAAAATAGAGCTTGTGGAGTGTCTTGTGGGGTGAGTGGAAATCTCTGTCAACAAATGGTTTTGATTTAGAAAATACCATGTGGGAAATAGATAGCTCTACATTTCCTAGAGATGACCTTTGTCATAAAAATGTGTATATCTAGGGAAAAGTATTCTTAAAGGATGAAATGTATATACCATATAGTCATGAATTTTAATTTTCAATGCTGTATTATTTTAATGTTTTTCAGGTGTTGTGGATATGATTTAGAGCTATATTTGACCAAGGTCAAATCTGACATTTCTATGTAAGAATGTGGAAGTAGGAGAGACTTAATTTTCTGATATAAAATAGTCATCTGATGTGCTTTCAACACTGATATCCCGTTGCCAAGAACTCTGTGCAGCAGTCAGGAGAAAGCTGTCACTAGAATAACAGTTACTAGTCTCCGTGAATTATTACCATATTCCTACACTCATACCAGATTTATCACCTTTTCAAAACTTAAATCATTTTATGAAAATCCGATGGGATTTCCTTCTTTTATATTACAAAATTCAGAAATAGCTGAACAACATGACTTAAGAATTAAAGGGTTGTTAAAAACAATGTATATCAAAAGTATGTTTGGGGCTTTATCATGTGGCATATACATCTGGGCATCGGCTTTGCCTACATGGACTTTTGCTCCAAGGAGGCACTGAATTTTGGGCAGAGGGTAGGTCACTTTCAGGTTAAGCTTGTTGCAAAAAGAAACAAATATCTGTGAAAGTGGAACGATGACTTTTGTGCCCTTTGTTTCAGGGATTAAATTTTCTGGAAGTTTTTAAGATGATAAAGTCCAACATAACTTCAAAACTTTCCCCACAGAACCTGGAAATGTTTGCAAAACATTAGGAATATGGGTCCTCATTAAAATAAAAGTGGAAATTCACCATCGTGACAGGAAATTATTGCCTGAGTCTGCTGAAAAAAAAAATAAATTAAATAAAATTTAACTTTGTTCTTGAAAAATTTTTTTCACAGCAAATGGGCAGAAATGTCACCACCAATTCTCTTCATAATAGTAATTTCTAAACAATACTATTTAAAATCACAGCTAATTGAATACTTCCCACGTGGCCAGTGGATTCAAGAGCTACAGAACTTTAGCTAGGTAAAGTAGAAAGGTATCGTATCAGAAATCAATTACTCAGTCAACAAACATTTGAGGCCCTAACGTGGAAGAGGGCCTCCATGTAAACTTTGGAAGATGTGTTGCATGAGCAGAGAATGAATAAATGAAAAAGAGAGAGAAGTATGTGAGGAGCAAAGCAGACAGGAAAATCAAAACATGGTGGAAGATGTTAAGCATAGAAGGGTATTAAGATATTTTTTAAAGCTTTTTTGAAGTCATCTGAAGAAGTGATATGTCTACGCTGGCACTCAAATCCCAATTGTGGACAGGAAATTCTAGATCATAGAAAATAGGAAAAAACATGCCTTTTTTCTTCTGCATTGTGCTTTTCGCTTACGAAGGCAGGATGAAAGTATTGTCTACTTAAAATGTTAAAAATTGGCACAGATAATTGTACGTGTTTTTGGGGTCCCGTCTGATACGGAACATAATGTGTCATGATCAGATCAGGGTCACTGGTGGACCTGTCACCGCAGAGGCTGGTTGTTTCTTCGTGTGGGGGACATTCAGCACCCTCTCTGCTAGCTATTTTCAAAGGAGCCCGTCCTAGCAGCCCGCTGTGCTTCAGAGCACTAGGGCCTGCCCTGCCTGCCCGCCCCACCCTGCCCATGCCAACCATCACCCTCCGGGCACCTTCTTCCTCTCCGCCTGCCCGGCCTGTCACCTAGCCAGATACCTTGGAACTCAGCGCAGGCCTGGCCGTGGGCTTTTCTGAACTGCTTTCCCTGTGAACCCACCTTCCGTGCAGACAGTGTGAGGGACGAGGCTGCTCTGTTTGAGTTGCAAGCACAGCTTTTGCGCTTGGCTCTTTGGTGACGAAAGAGAACTATGGTTGCAGTTTCCTCCAGAGCTGTCCGTGGGGACAGGAATGGGGCAGTTAGGAGACTGCCAGAGGCATTTGGGGGCCCCCCTCCTGCAAACCCTCTCTGCTGTGAGCTCAGCCCGCAGGACCCCAGGGGCTGGGGGCCACTGCCTAGCAGTCTCAAAGGCTGCTTTGTTTCAGCACCAGCCTAGGAGCCCGTAATTCATCCCAGCAGTGGGGAAGGTGCTAGATTCTCTTGGGTGACACAGCTGCTCAAGACAAATGCCAAATGCATGCTGGGAATGTTCACCGCCCTGCAGGCTGCAATGCAAGCCCACCTGTGTCTCTCGGTCTGCGTGGCTGCCAGGCGTGGAGCCTGAGTTAGGCAACGGGAGGAGCATGCTGGGAATTCTCAGCACTGAGGTGGCTCCTGAGTCCCCCTGTAAATAGCAGGTGACAATACAAACATAAAAATAGAGACAATGAAAAATCTCACCCGACGGGGGACATTTTTCCAGTTGCTAGGGAGGGATTTGGGGTCTTTTTCCACAAAAACCACTCACAGCTTATTCAGGAAGACTAAGCTCAGTGCACAGATAGTGTAAGTTATTCTTTTGTGATTTTTCTCCTATGCAGTACGTTCTTCACATGAATTTTGTTTGAACTTGTCTTTATCAAATGCCAAGTATTATAAGGAAGTCAAACGCCCGGGAGATCGCATCTGTGAATCACTGATTTGAAAATGAAGCATACGATTCAAGTGTTAGATCACCATTTTGAATAATGAACATAGAATTTAAATTCCATGGTAATTAGGTCAAATGAATTGCCTGTTTGAGTGTATTACATTAATGTCATTATTTATCATGAAATCTAAAATACTTGAGAATTGTGCAAGTTTTTCTTTTTGTTTTAAACTGCATTTCTGGTGCTGGGCATTAAACACAGGGCCTTTTTACCACGCTATACCGCCAGCCTTATATGTATATTGTATATTTTAAGTTTGGAGACTGGGTCTTGCTAAACTTCTGAACTCCCTGGGCTGGGCTCAAATTTGTGACCCTCCTCCTCAGTGCCCTGAGGTGTGGGATCATAGGCACGCACACGCCACTGCTCCCAAGCTGACCAATCTCTTGTTTTAACTTTGAGTAATTAGTTTATATTATTTTAAAAGCATTGATTGCACTTTACAAAGTTTTACTGATATTCCTGAGCACAGAGCAAGAGCAAGACCTAAGAGTTAGCAGTGTGGGGCTGTGTGTAAACCGCCTCCACGTAAGTGTCTGAAATTCCCTAATCGCTGTCAGTGATGAGAAATCTTCTCCGTAGGTTCAGAATGTGTTTCTGTTTCAAAGCTGGTGACACACTTATTTCATCATGATGACAAAACAAGCCCCAAGAAAGAACTAACAGAGGAACTTTACCCGGTTTGTTGGTTTTCAATGGAGATGTAGTCTTGTCAGACCAGCAGAGGTTCAGAGGAGAGGGACATGATCTTTGAGGTCTCGGTTGAAAGCCTTTCCTTTTATCAGGAGGAGGCAAAGTGGAGTCCCTAGATGCACTTTCCATGTTCTTATATTATTTTGGATCTGACCACTCCTCACTTGGATAAAGAGAGTCAAATTCTACACTTTCTGCTTTCTGCACTTAACTCCCAGCCTCCCTCTCCCTAGAGTTGAAACTCCTTCTCTCATTTGGATTTCTCTATCTGGTAGAAATGTTCTCTGGGATAATGGTGAAATTAATGTCATCTTCCCTAGATGCTCTGATCTGCTTTAGGACTGGCTACCACCAAAGCCAACAGACACTTACATTCAGTGACCATGGCTTGCATTGTTTTGGGAATTTGCCTGCTGGCCCAGCAAAAGACTAGAGATTTCTGTTTTACGGACAATAGATCATGGGTTGCAAATCCTAAAGCATGTATTTAAAATCTAGCACTGCCTCAAAGATGATTGGCTGTCAATTTTTAAAAATGTTACAATCCCTGCAGGAGGGGCTTGTAAAGATACTGGAGAGTACCCAGAAAGCCTTAGGTGTGCGGGCTTCTCGGATGGCTTTCTTCATAGCAACACAGTGTATGACTGATGTTATCAGAAGTGCTGAATAACTACAAAGTCTAATCATAGCTCCCTCACGGGGAGGGTATAGAAGTCACACGGAGGAGGAACGCGGTGCCAGGTCAGTCTCTAGTAGCAGTGTCATCAGATGCAGTCTGAGACAGTCTCCTCAGAGAGGAGATGGGGACCCCAGCTCACCTTCCCCCATGGTGCAGGCTTCTGGCTGTCACAGCAAAGCATGAGGCTGGGAAGTAGAAGGCTTAGGCAGGTTTGTTAAGCAGTATTAAAAGGAGCGCACACTCTGCAGGCTTTGGAGAGGTGAGGTGTGTTCCCCTCTGGGCACACACATGCGTGTGCAGGTGGTGTCCATGGAATTTGTGAATTTACAGAGAGCTCAGGCTGCAGTTATAGGGAAGAAGCAATGACCCATTCTACAGGCGAGAGACCCATTTTCCAGGAGAAAGACCTGGAAATCTGCTGTACTTTGAAAGACAAGCATGTAGAAGGGAAAAAAATTATAACCTTGCCTAACTGTACCCCGAAGCTGCAGATTTTAAAAGTATATTTTAAAAATGATGATGATTCTTGTCTTCTTTCTACCTTTATTTGTTCTAGTCTGCTTTCACAGGAGAGGCCAGGAGGGCCAGCATGGGAGTGATGCCAAAGGGGAGATGATGGTGGGTAAAATGAAAGGATTTAAGAAATAAGAAAAATAAAAGGATGGAGAAGAAGCCCAGGGAATGAGAATGAAAAGAATGGGAAAATAGAATGTGAAGAATAAAAACAGCAAAGAATAAAAATAGAAAGGGAAACAGAGAGACAGAGACAGAGAGAGAAGGAGAGGGAGAGAAAGCACCAGAGACAGAGACAAAGAGACACAGAGAGGCAGAGAGACAGAGACTGGGTCGCCAGCATCACCAGCTGGCCCAGGTTCCGACCCCTCAACTTTGTGACATCGTCCTTCTTTCCCTTCCAGGAGAGACAAAAGTTCGTCTTGTGCTTGTGTCATTTAGTAGCAGAAGGTGAAATTTAGTTGAGGACAGATTCCAGGGTGGTTGCCATGTGAACCGGACGTGCATATGTACACATCTCACTCTGTGTGACCCTCCGGGGCCACTGAAAACAGAGAGTCCCCATTCCTCTCTCCTTCCCCCTTGATGTGTGCTGTTAATTCACGTCCAAATCATGTGCTAATCCATGTGCTTTTTAGTTCCACTGTCGCTCAGTGTCTGCAGTGACCTTTGCTTCCGTTTCACCCCAGTCTCTCCCGTCTGCCTGTCTCTCCATTAGCGCCCTTCTGCGCCTTTCCTCTGCGCTGTGTGTAAATCCAAACCTTTCTCCTTGTTCACAAAGCCCTGCGTAATTGCTTCCTTCCATCGACGCTTCCAACTTCATTCTACTTTTCTCCTTCAGTTTACCCTGGAGCTGTATTGAAGATGTTTATCTGTCTCCTCTGTTCATGAATTTCAAGTTTGGTTTTTCCCCTTTAGGGCATTTTTGAATAGCTGTTACTTTTTTTTTTTAATCTGACATGTCAGGCTTCTTATGTCTTGCCTTGAGTGATTTCTAGCTTAGAAGTCACTCCGTGGAGAGCTTCAGATCAGCCATCCACAGGAAAAGTCTCTCTGATGACAGGACACACTTGTGTTTCTCTGCACACACACTTCTCACTTCTGCTTTTCTGGCCCATAAACGTGGGTATATGAAAGTGCATGTGGGAGTTTCCCGGTCCTAGAATTTAGCTACACTGGAGCAGAGGTCTTGCCGACCTTGTTCAGAAAGTCTTTCCCCAGCATTCCTGTGGGTGATGGGGTCCCAGATGAGGTTCCGGGTTCCTGTGCACAATTGATGAAGAATTAGATGTGACATGGGATGGATGTTAGACAGAAACTCAGCAAACTGTAACTTAGGTGCCAGCACACAGAGTCAGTGTGCCAGTACCACCAGAAACGCGGAAGGCCTTGCATTTAGGGCTTTGAGGTGTTGCCCCAGGGCTGCAGTGCCTCTCACTGGGTCTCCCAGAGCAAGCCTGGCAATGTGACTGGCCGACAGGGTGACATGTCAGCTGTGTCTAACACGCGTGGCCCTTCCCATGAAGTACACCGCTCTCACTGGATGTCTGAGGTGCAGTCCGTGTGATGAATTTTTAGTGAGCCCCAAGTGAAGAAAGAGTTTTTTAGGTCCTTTCATCAAGTCTGGCATGCGTGCGTCCTGGGTTGGGATTCTGAATTTTCCTGAGTGGGCTCAGGGATCTTTGCTTTGCTTATCTCTGCCTTGAGAGTAGGGGAGAGTAATAGTTCTTAGGACAAAGGTCGGGGGTTGGGGACAGCTGGACCCAGGACCTGGCCCAGGTTCGGGGTAGAGGGTGGAACAGAGTGGTTCTGAACCCCAGTTGTATCTGTATCACTAGGGTCAAGAGCTGTGTCCAGCAGGTCATGTGAACTCAGTGAATAGCTGAGTGATGCTGCTGAATTAATATTCAGCCCCTAAATACTGAGTCCTTGCCAGCGCTGAAAACTACAGATAATACCAGCAATAGTGCTAAAAACCCTCTCAAGGTTACCTTAATTTAATAATGAATAGGATTCCTTAAGTCAGTAACAATAAAAATGATGAAAAGCTTAGACAACTTAGAAAAAATAATATGATTTCTCTTTTTAAAGAAAACCTCAGTGTACAGACAGTTCTCCTAAGCCAGCTGATCCATTCGCCTTAAGGTGAAGCTGGGTTTAAGACTGTTTGACAAAGAAAAGCATATTGTTTATAATATGGTTTTCAAAACAGGATCGTGCAGTAAGTCAGTGGCTTTAAGAGGCAGAAAAATTGTTGAAAAAGAATTTTCAAAATTTCTGCAGCTTCCATTGCTTAATTCAAAATGCCAAGCTTGGCAAACTAGAGCACAGAATTTTATTTATGGAAGATCTGTGACAGACAAAAAGAAGTAAAAGACAAGTTCATGAATTTTAGACTGGGACAGGAGGGAAGAGAGGGAAAAGCAGAGAGAAGAGGCAGAAAATCAGAAGCAGATCCTCTTTCCTCCACTCAGCCAACAGGATGTCTGGCAGAGTCAGCACACGAGGGTCTGCGCTGCAACGGAGGGCCTGCCTCAGTCTCCCTGTGGCTAGAGTTTGGGGTCAGAGCCCAAAGACTGGGCCAGGACAATTTGAATCTGTAGTGTTGGTCAGGAAAGCTGACAGGAGGCAGAATGAGCAAGCAACGTGGGGGCCACAACACAGCAGAGGAAAAAAAAACTCTGGGTGCACTGGCCAGAGAGCTCATTAGTCACGTGTGGTGCACACCTGTAACCCCAGCACTCCAGAGGCTGAGGCAGGCTCAAATCAAAAATTTGAGCCCAGCTAGGGAAATCTAAAAACTTAGTAAGATCCTTTTCCAAAATAAGAAAATGAAGCTCAATGCAAAAGCCCTGGGTTCAATTCCTAGTACCATTAAAAAAAAAAAAAAAAAAAAAAAAAAAAAAAAAAAAAAAAAAAAAAAATATATATATATATATATATATATATATATATATATATATATATATATAAAACGATTCAGTGTTAGAGAATACTCCAGGAACAACCTGGCTGCTGGTATTTCAGGGGCAAACAGGGGCTACACAGCAAGGAAGTAGCAAGGCCTACTTCCTCAGGTACCTACTTCCTCTCAGTACCAACCAAGAGTCTGCGTGACCATTTTCCCGTGTCCTTGATGCCATTGTTGAAAAGGGTAAGGAACATATGGGAGGCAATGCAAATAATTCCAGGGGACCAGGCAGCACCTAGTTACCTGGTGTCAGTGGCTGGCTCAAAATGGACTTTTAAATTTACTTGGACCCTGTTTCTTTTTAAACATTTTCCCAAGACATGTTCCAAGTGGCAGCTCCAGAGGAAATCCCAGTAGTTGTAGACAAAAGTATAAATCTGTATTCAGTCACATCCCTAAGTGTGGTGTGATTTACTTTTGTGACCTTCTCTACCTTGCTGAGCTGGGGCACATTCTTTATCCTTATGCCTTGGGGATGTTCGTTGAATACAAATTATCTTCTCTAGAAAATATAAGATTAATAATATTAGTACAACATGTGATTTCTTCAGTTTAGGACAATTTGTGTAGATATAAAAATACGAAAGACTAAATGTAGGAACACACTTAGCTCCTTAAGCTAAATATTAGGTTTAAGAATGTATCACTGTGCATCTGAAGACCAAACATATATATCTTAAATTTCTGATTACAGGAGATATTAATATTGTGAAAACTTGAGTCACTCACTATATGTTAATGAAAATGGGTATTTTTCAAAATAGCTTCTGTGTATGTACAATATAAAACCATACATATGTATTATGATTATTCATTATGCAAAACTATGTGTATATTTCCCAGTCAGTCAAGAAATGGTAACATGTCAACTAGCTTAGAAGAGAATGAAAGCTTAGAAAATTCACTATCATCATCTATTATCACCTTCAAATAATACGACTTTTGCTAATTTCCACAATGGTTTGAGGCATTTGCCTTCAGCTTCTATGTCAAAATAATGAGACTTAGCATAATTTATGCTAAAAAAATTTGCTATAACTATATCTTTCCAGTATTTGTATAGCTCATTTTTTCCAAATTGAATTTAAGTATACCTGTTAAAAAGTTTTTATGTTGTTAAACTGTTGTTGTTCAAAAATAAGACCATCGTGGGTTTCTATGTTTGAAAATAAAATTAAAAAAAAACTCTTCAAAGAAAAAAACAAGTATTTCAACTGCTTTATTGGTATGGGATTTTTGTGGTTCCAAAAACTTGCATGTAGTTTTAAAAAGAAAGCTTATTATAGTCTATCCTGTGTCCAAATAGTCTTCTGGATTGAAAGCCAATTCACTCACACTAACACTTGAAGCCTTCATATAAAAATATTTTAAGAGTTACTGTGGATAGTTGAATGGATTTAAAAAGGAAGTGAATTTCTTTAAAAATATTCCAGAGGTATTAGTTTTCTCTAATAAAATGTAGCTGTTGTTGGAACTGGTTTTAACTGCTGAAAGGCAGTTGAAATACTATGCCTTGGGCTACTTCCTCTGAAGCAAATTATGTAGGAAATGGTCAAAGAGAAAGTGGGATAAAGAAGGAATTATTAGTGGGTTCCAGTTGTTTAACTTTTAGAAGGAAATCATCTTGGAGTTACAGACGTTTTAATTAAACAATGACTTTACACTCCAAAAATTATTAATAAATTGTAACACAGTTTGAAGTAATTTTACATATAGTAATAGATGCTAACAATCTTCAACGCAATATTATGATTATAATAGTAACACTCTCCCTTTCTGCTCTAGCCAATACATGGCTTTCATTAAATACCACAGAGGTCTCTGACAGAGGTAATTGCCTAAGACTGTTCAAAAGGCCAGAAATTACTCTCAGGGAATAAAAACATTATGCTGGAAACCAAAGACACAGATAAGAGTCTAGGCTTTAATTTAGAGAGAAGAGATGAGTCTAGGCAGCGAACAAAGACAGCTCGTGTTCGTCTGAATAGCTACAACAGGTTTGAAAAAGTGTACCACTTTGGATAAATTTAAACTCCTTGTGATAGGAACAGGGCATATGGTCAGCTCCTGGCTAAACCTCTTAGTCACATGGTCCTACCTTGCCTGTACCGTAGCCAACACGGAATACTGACAGGTAGGTGGAGCGTGCTGGGAAAATAAGTGTGGCGTCAGCTTCCAAAAGTGTACTGCAAGGGGAGAAAGACAGTAAGAGCTCTAAGCCTGAAACATAAAATGAAATCATTAAAGCAGTATTCATGAAAATTGGACTACGAGGGACTAATTATTTTATCACTATTAAGAGGAACATAGGCATGGTATAAATGTAATCATAGATCAAAGTCCTGCTTTTCAAATCTTTTGCTATTCTTAAAACAAAGTATAATCCTTCTGAAAGGCTGTGTGCATTTCATAAATCTGGAGATACAAGAAATGCAACATATAGATCCTGACTTTAGAGAAGAATGAAAATGCCAGAAAACCAACGCATGGATGTGATACAGAGAGACAAGAAGGCAGAGGAGATGAATTTAGGGAAGGAGGAGAGAAGGTAATGAATGATCAGTCTTGGAGAGAAGTTTGAAGGCTGATGGTTTTAGGTCAGGGAGTGTAGTGCATTGGTAACCGGTGGTCAGCTAAAATCAGCTGAACTGAATCAGCATGGTGCGGAGTGTGGACGGCCCACCTGAGGACTGTTGCCAGCATAAAAAGGAGACTTGGCGAGGGAAAGTAGCACTGGGGGTTTTCCTGAGTGGTGTCTGGAGCCGTTGGTTCTCCTGGAGGAGCTTGCCATGCTGGCCCTCCTGATGCGAACTTGGCTGTTCTAGATCTGTTTGCACTCTCACTGCTTTAGTGTCCACTTTGTGTGCTTTAATCCTGTAACTTGAATAACTATTTCTAAAAGAACACTATGTAATGTATCAACTAGCGATTTCTTACTGTTTATCTTCTTTTCTTGAAATTCTGTAATATTTCTACCTTTTTCCTATTTTTTTCTCTTTAAAAGAAAAAAATGTATAATTGCTATTGTAAAAAAGAAAATAGGAAGTGCTATAAGAGATATAACTGCATGTATATTTACGTGTGCAGGATTGATACCCATATTTCTTAGTTCTTGTTTGATTGTTGAACAGATCTATTTGAAGTCTCACTCCTTGAGTGTCCATTTTGTGTGCTTTAATTTTGTAACTTGAACAACTATTTCTAAAAGAGCAATATGTAATTTATCAACTAGTGATTTCTTACTGTTCGTTTTTTTTTGAAATTCTGTAACATTTCTCTCCTTTTTCTGTTTTATCCCTTTAAAAAAAAAGAGAAATTGGCTGTTCTTATTGTCGGAGGAGCTCGTCACCTCTTTGCCACTGAAGACGGTTGTGGTACCTTTCAGGGAAGCCCTGGTCCTTACTTTGAGCATTGCTTCCTGGCTCCAGTGCAGAACCCTCAGCCTGCTGGAAAGCTCCTTCACCCCACAGACGGGACTTTCTAGCTTCCACCGCTGACCTTTGGGCCTTCCCAGCACAGATCCGTGAAATAGATTTGCACGAGTCACTGTCGTGGGCTCTAAGTTTTCAGCTGAACTCATACGCAGGTTATTGCCATGGGATCCAGACCCTCAGCTGGATTTTCTAGTCTTTAGTGTTGTGGACAGATTTCCTGAGGTTTCTTCATATCTAGCTCCTTGGGTGACCATTATAAATAATCCTATAAATTATGTGTCCTATATGTAATTGTTTCCCTTGCAAACCCCAAACTACATCAGGGAGTGAGAGGAATTAAGGCAAAGGATGGATGCATGGCAGAGCTTGTCCTGTTGGGGGAACAGTAAGCAATAAGGCTGGGGACAGGTGTCCTGGGGTAGAAAGACAGAATATGGGGCCCAAGCAGGTGCCACAAAGGAGCCTTTACTTTCTTACTAGAAATCCGAATCCTATCCTGAAGGCTGTGAGGAACCACTGGCTGATGGTCAGCAGGGTTGTGCTATTGTCTGCCCAGGAGCAGGGAAAAGCGTTTGGAAACAGGCATGGCAGTGGCAGGGCCCCCAGCTCCGGGACCGTCACAGTGATGCTGGTGATGAATGATGAGGTAGGAGGTCATCTTGCTTGACCAGTCCCCGTCCCCATCTCAAGTTTGGATTTGCTACTTGACACGTCACAGGCAGATGAGAGCTACTTTCCCCTGCCTCTCCAGGAAGTGACCAGGCTACACTAGCAGCACCACGTCCTGCGCGGGGGACTCCTCTTAGGGCACCGCACTGTCTGAAAGCAGCACCTTTCCCCAGGAATACACCACCGTGTGGCCAGGTGCCTCTCCCCACTCCCCTCGATTTTCTGCAGGAACCCTGTGCACAGCTGGGCCCCTGGATGGGAGGAGAGCGCTGTGCTACGCTGTATGTTTGCTCGCCTTTGCCTCCTTGGTGGAGCATCCTAACAGGAGGCCAGGCTGCCTCCCACCCCGGGATGGGAGGCTGAATGCATGTGGAGAAACGATGAAAAGAATTAGAACCACTGGAAAAGTCTCCCTTGGTAGGAATTTCCAAGGAAACCCCAAATGGACAGCTGACGGGATGTGTGACATTCAGGGCCGAAGGGGCGGGAGAGATGAAGTGCGTGAAGTTTTGTGGATCTTCAGGAGTTGGAGCTCTGTTATACGTGTATGTGCGGTGTGTGTGACACGGCTGAGCGAAAGTCTCTGCTATGTTCCTGTCTGCTGTTCACTGATTCGTTTGTTTGCTTGTCTGCTTTTTGAGAAGGGTCTCGCTCTGCAGTTCACGCTCACCTTGAATTCTCTATGTAGCCCACACTGCCCTTGAATTCTCCACAGCCCTCCTGTGTCAGGCTCCCAAATGCTGGGTTTACAGGTGGGAGCCACCAGAGCTGGCCAAAAGGTTCATGACTGATCTGAGCTATGTAGATCTGCATGTGGTCATTCCGAGAGACTTCGAGAAAAGAATCAAACTAAAATATCACATTTACCCAAAACGGCTGACAATTAAATTGATAATTGAGATAACACTGTACCAATTTAGCATTTTAAAAATCTTCTTGCTCTGGCTAACTGTCTCGTGTGTGTGCATGCGTGTATAATGCAAATCCCATCGAAAGAAAGAAGCAACTGGATCTCATTTAGGTCTAAAAACACAGAAACTACCCAGCACCCAGCCCCTGAGTGGTTGAGTGGATCACTCCAGGGAGGAGATGCTGGATTGAGTGTCCACAGCGCTGCCAACTTCCCTGAGCGATTCCAGCAGGCCTGGAGTTGCCCAGTAAACATCCTGGGGAACTCACGCCCAGCACAGCGCTGCCCACTAGGATGCGGGGAGCACAGAAGTCCATGGCTTCCCCTAATAGAGCTAGAACCTAGGTCAGGAAGAAGAGGACAGTGTCACCGAAGAGCATGGCCCTCAGGGAGTGGGATGGGGTCACTCACTACCGAGGACGGGGTTGTTCAATATTCATGCTTGCAGGCTGAAGTCCATCTCTGGTAATTATATTATTTGTGCTTAAATTGCTTTGCAATTTTATTTTGTTTTGTTTTATTTTTTGAGATAAGGTTTTGCTGTGTAGTTCAGGGTGGCCTTGAATTCACTATGTAGCCCAGGTTGGCCTCAGACTGTCCGTGATCTTCCTGCCTCAGCCTTCTGAGTGCTAGGATTACAGCCGCCATGCCTGGCTCCCTTTGCAATTTTATTTAATTTCCACTTCTTTCCAATGTCTTCCTCCCTTACACTTGCCCACTTTATTTCTTGTTTCTGTAGGATGTTTCTGTAGGGGTGGAACTTTCATATGATTGCTGTCCTTTGTCAAACAGATTAGAATATTATTTAATTTGAGGCATTTTGGGGAAGGAAAGATGGTGTATAATTAATTTTTGTAGATAGTCCCATATACTACTTATTTAAAGTGGTTTTAAATTACAAAATGACACATTATATAATCAAAGTTTTCCTTTCTTGCCCATACAGATTTATCTAAACACTTACACAGTTGTTCGTGTGTGACTGTGGTGCTTGGGGTTAAACCCGGGCCCTCGCCCTGAGCTGCATTCCTAGCCTTGGTAATCGTGAGACGGGGTCTCTCTGAATTACTAAGTTGACCATGCTGGTCTCCAGCTTGTGATCCTCTTGCCTCAATCTCCCAAAGTACTGGGATTACAAGCAGGTGGCACCATGCCTGGTTTACTTAAAGACAATTTTGAGAATGTAACAAGCTATTTAGGGGCTCTGGAAGCCCTGAGATAAATGGGCTTACAGAGTCAGTGGCTGTCATTCAGTCTACTTTAATTCCTTTTGGTCTGTGGTTGTCTTCAAGTTTATTGATCTGTGAGCCAGAAGTTGCTGAGAACCTACAAGATCTTCAGATTTCTCCAGAGAGCTTTTTATTAGTCTTCAATCTTACCCAAATCTTCAGGAGAAAAGCAGGAAATAGATAGCAGCATCAAACTCATGAAGTTAAAAACATAAAATATATTTACTACCACATAGTAGACCTCAAAACCAGAGTTCGGTGGGATGGATGCATAAGCGGCTTCTAAAATTTAGCGATCATAAAGTATGGAGTCCTACAGTCCCCCAAAGAAAAATAAACTTGAGTCATTTGTAGGAAATGGATGCAGCTTGAGACCACAATATTTGTGAAGTAATTCAGACACATAAATTTAAGTATCACACCCAAAGAGAAACCCAAAATATAAATAAAGAACAAAATAAAAAATAGATAATAGGAAGCAGGCAGACAGATCTTTCTCAAATGGGAAGGGAATCAAGAAATAGGGGAAGGGGAAAGGAAGGGGAGGGGAAAGGAAAGGAAAGGAAGGGGGTGAAGAAAAGGAATTGGGATGTGTGTCATCCATGGACTCAGCTCTCCAGAGGGAGCAAACACTGCGCGCTGCAAACATGGACAAAAAAAAGGTTCTTTTCTTAATGACCAGCTGGTTACCGACTAGAGGCAAATTATGATTTCTTTATTTTTATATTTCCCATGAGTGAGAATTGGGTATCCTGAAGCCAAAAGGCAAAAAAGAAGTGGTGTAGGCAAATGGTTTTAGGAACTCAGAAAATTAACTAGCAAGTGTCTCTTTTAAAGTCACTGTTTTTTTTGCAACCAAATTTGTACATCTATATTTGATGTCAACACGAGAACCTCTTGCATGTGCTCTCCACTCTGAGCTGGTCTGATCATTAACAAGTTCTTTCTCTTTGGAAAGAAAGTATTAGAAGGAAAGGAAAGAAGGATATCGCTTCTGAAATTTCAAATGAGAAATTCCCGGCTCTTTTCCTTGCTGGTGCTCAAGACTGACTGTGAACTTGACAAGCGCTGAGCAGGTTTTGCTGTGGCTTTTTGTGCCAGAGTTCACAATCCAGCCTCACCTGAGAGCCGGGTCTAAAGCCCGGTTTTATGCTTTGAGATAGCAGTTTGTGACAAACACAGCCAGAGAGTGTCAAAAGGCACAAAAGAGTCTCTGCCCTCCTCTCTTAGCCTTATATTCACAGAATCTGTGTTTAGTTTTATAATTTAAGGGCAAAGAGATTGCAGAGGATAAAAAGTTTTACTCCAGATCTGATCAGGGAAAATGTATCATTCTGAGAAAGCACTGCAAGTCTCAATGTGGATAAATCTTTACAACACCGACTCTGAGTGAAAAAAAGCAAATCAGAAAGAGACTTTGCATCTTATACTGACCTACGCACATCAGAAAAGTACAGTGAAGCCCATGAGAGGGACGAATACCAACTCTTAACTGGGTTGTGGAAAGAGAGAGAGACAGAGACAGACAGAGAGAGAGATCGGGAAAGGGAGGGAGGAAGGAAGGAGCAGGACTCAGTTGGGCTGAGCTTGGACTGTGGCTTTATGTATTTTTCCTCAAAAGCAAAATCTCTCAGAAGCAAATCTGGCCAATGTTAGTACTTTTAAAATCCAGGTTTGTGTTTATTCTAGATCTTTTATGTATTTCTGAAATAGTTAATGAAATATTTGCAAAATTAACGTAGTGTTCTACAGTTCCATCCATATGGCTACAAATGACTAAATTTCCTTATTTTTTATAGCTGGATAATGTTCTGCGATGTCTACAGACCATATTTTCTTTCTCTGTTCATCAAGTCTGGAGCTGTTGAAGCAGCTGTTTATTTTAACCATTCTCTACTGAGGAGATACCGTGTGTTAGATATTTTGGACACAACGTGAGTGTGACCGATGGGGAGTCTGCCCAAAGCAACTCACGGTCCAGAGAGCAATATGGGTATAAGCAATAGATGCCCCCAATATATTATCACAGTCGGGTTCCATGGCATCACAGCATGATGATTCTTTCCTAGAAAATTTTGGGGAAATAAAAGGACAGGTTAATGATAAAGACATTCACACTTGCAGAATTAAAAATGATTTGATTTTGTGCTTAGTATTTCAGCTAATTGCAACTAAGGGGTTCTCACAGACAGGAAAATGCTCCTATGCACTTTATTTGGATAAATATCTATTATATGCTTCAGAAAATGTTTCTTATATGGTTCCTTCCAAGCCCACCTTTATATTTCTTTTTGTTTTCTGTTCATGGAAATGCTGTCTTTCCAGCCATAAAACCAGTTGCTTACCGCAAAGCCTGCCTGATTGACATACCTCTCTCATCTACTGTTTGGTACAGTACTACATAAGCAATGCAGATGCTTCAGTTGTTTTGAATGCCTACTGTGTGCTAAGGGTTTCTTAATCCCCAACTCAATATTCAGGGCCAGGGTCACCAGGAAAGGTGCTTGCTGTTCCATCTACTTCAGAAATACACAGATAGAGTGTAGGAAGATGACAATGCCACATATGAAAATACAGATGACATGTGTCACTTCAAGGGAAAGAAAAACTGCCGTTAGCTTCCAAGGAGGTTGGCATGGGATTTGGAATCTGAGCAATGCATCGCTGGCTGTCCTCCCTGAGAAAATATCAATGGAAACCATTAAACAAGATCTTTTTGTTTCTATCCAACGTTCATCCAAAGAAAAACCACCATAAAATTTAGCATTCCACAGTTGGGGTAGTTACAAAAACAGGGAAAAGCAAAGATCGTCTGTTCTATTAATAGCTATGCTTGGTGGCTAATCGGTTTTCACTAACGATTGTTAAAAATAGAACTGTAAATATTTGACAACTCCGTTTTAATTAAAATAAGAATAATGTGAGACTGGGTGATGGAAAAGAGAAATCCCCGGTAAATCTGTGAAGAGAGAGCAGGTAAAATACGTGGGTTGCCGCAGTAACTACATATTACACCTGTATGGATAAGACCCTTTCTGAGGCCCTTATTGTATGTATACTGTATTTGCATAAATTGGTCCTCTTAGCAACCAGTAATGTGGGGTTACAAGTTTTACTTTAACCAAACATCTGTTTGGGGAACACAAGAGTTTTATAAATACCCAGAAAGCAACATGGATAATAATGAAAGGAGAAAAAAAAAAAAAAAAACCGAAACAAGCAAACCCAGAAGCACTGAAAGCAATTGTGATTGCTAAGGGGTTAGAAAACACAGTCAGACAATTAAAGCCCCCTTCCAGAAGGTGAAAGTCCAAGCTGCTGGGCCACAGCCAGAAGGAAATTTGAGGAAGACTATGGTAAAGCAGTTGGGGTCACCGCCTCTAGAAAGGAAGTCTGCCTCTGCACTGCCCCTCCCAGGCATGTGGGCTCACAAATCCCCCGCTGCCACGGCTGGCTGCTTCATGGGACAGACTTTTCCCACTCCAGGGAGCAGGGGGAGCTATCTTCCCGCAAAACTAACTGCCTGAGTTAGGGTCCTCCCGTTTCTAAAAGGAAGGAGCTGCACTTGGACTCCTGGTCCGCAGCCTGGAGCATCTGAATACATCCTGAATCACAATTGCTTACTTGGTTCCTAACAACCAGCTTTCAAGTGTTTGCTGGACCAAGTTCTGGAACCCAGTGGGGTCCTCCCCACCCTCCTTGTTATCTCAGACCCATTTTCCTTCCCTCTCACCACGGGTCAGTGCTGTCAGGGGTAATAACAGTATTAACGTGGCTAATGCTTATTGAGTTCTGGCCTTTTTCAAGCACCAGTCTAAGCACTTTTAAATCACCTTAACCAGGTGAGGTTGATGTAAATTTCACCCCTATTCACAGATGAAGAAACTAAGGCACAGCTAACAATCGTCTCCATCCAGATTCAAATCTGGACAGCTGATAATCTTCATGAGCAAATGGTGATGATTTTTGTGTGAATCTGTGTTAATAGAACTGCTGGGGGTAACAAAGAACATGGAAGAAATACCATGATTTCTGATGGGCCACAAATACTTCAATGGAAGTAAATACATTTTGATGATTAATAGCATGGTTGTGATGAAGTTGTTTAGCGCCCTTAAAGAGTTGATTGTGTGTTAAGGAAGTTTTGGGGTTTTCTTTTCATCCATTCAGCAAATATTTGAATACCTACCAAGCGTGTGAGAAATAAAAAGGATTCAGCTGACATACCTTCTTTCAGCTGTCCCACTAGTGTTTAGTCTAATGGAGGAAGCACACATATGGTATATAAATATATAAGAAGTTCCTATGAGTATATAAGAAGCACCTACAAGTATATAAGATGCTATGAATATATAGCAACACACAAGAACTTGTGATCACATTTACAGGGCTAAAGTACAAGGAAGATTTCACAGAGGAATATACTCGGAATATGTGATTGGGCACCTCTCAAGTAAATTAATCTAATTATCAATCTAATTAAATTTTCTAATTGTATTCTTCTCCTCTTTATGTATGGAGAAGCAGATTTCATAGGAACACCAGGTCAGGCTAAATGTTCCTCATTCTATCCTACTCTTATTTAAAAAACGGTTACCCTGGTGGTTTTTATGCTGGTTCTAATTGTTTTGCTGATGGCGATTTTGACACTCCATATGTATTTGCATAATTGGCTGTATTAGTTTTGCTGTGGTGTTGACATGTCTTGTGCTTTTCAAGGTCTGAGACAAGCTTGTTGCAATGCTGAATCAACATTGTGCCCTAGTTATTACCGAATCATGTACATTAGCTCGCGCATGAAGGCAGATTGTAGTAAAGATGGATGAAAAGGTTTGTTTTTTGAGTGGCTGCTTAGGAAAGGTCAGAAGTACCCTCTATATTATCAAGCTGTAAAACACTTCAGATGTGATTTCCAAGCTGAGAGCTGAATCAACAGAAGAGTCTTCCACGGTAACTAACCTGCATCTGTTGGCTCCAGAAAGACACTAATGCTGGGCCAGCAACAGAGCCCCATCTGCAGCCTCTGGCAGAAGTGAGCAGGCACTGAGAAAAAGCACGAGTAAGGCAATTCCGTCAGAAGAGAGTAAGTAGCCCTGTGTTACAGGAGAAGCAACGATTCTTCCCTTTGAGAAGGGAGATGAGCTGGAGAATATGCCGGAAGTGGAGGTCACTTTGTGAAGCTTGAGGTACCATGCACGTTTGGGCACAGAAGTTGGTGGGGTCGAGTGGAAGTTAGGGGCTGCTTCTTCTGTAATGCAGCACACAGCAGCTGGAGCTCCAGGAAGAGGAAACTGAGGCAATAGATGGTTGCTCTCCTAGGTGGTGATGGAACAGTTTGGATCTGAAATACCTCTGCAAGAGGCCATGTGTTAGAGATTTGGTTGCCAGCTTGATGCCACTGAAAAGTAGACTCATGGGAGTTGCAGGTCATTGGCGGTGTGCTCCGCAAGCGATGGGGGAATGGTTCATACACCGTGTCAACTGGAGAAGTTTAGGAGCTTATCTAAGCGACTTAGCATTCTACATCCTAGGGCATAGAGGATATGCAAAGCGAGGGCTATTTATGCCCTAGGATATTATAATGGTTGATTCATTGTGTCAATTTGAGAAGTTTAGAAGCTTAACTTTGTGATTCAGCAGGGGCCAGGGTCCTCACTTTGAGATAGCAAGGCAGCACATTCTACAAGAAGGATGTAGGGAGGTCCTCACTTTGTAAATATCCTGAACCTGTGCAAGAGATGGTGTGAGTGCTACACCTGCCCTAGGGTGGGTACCCTGCATACACTATAAGGGAGGAAAAGAGGCTTGTTCTCTCCTTTGCTCTTGTTGCTTTTTCTGTCGTCTGCCACCCTGAAGTGCTGTTACAGCAATGAGAGAAAGGTAACCAAGACAGGTGGTGAGATCCAGCCCTCTCCTGTCTCTCTGTTGCATCCATCATGAGGTGAATGGCTTTGCTTTGCTACGTTCTCCCTGCAGAATGTGCTGCCTTGCTGTCTCAAAGCAATGACGCTGATAGGTTGTGAACTAAAACTTCTAACACTGTGAGCAGAAATAAACCTGTCCCCTTTGTGGGTTGACTCATCTCACATATGTGTTACAGTATAAAAAGCTCATTGATACAGTTATCTAGCAGGGAGGGGAGCTGGGTTTAAGATGAAATGAGGGAGGGAAGTCTGTGAGAGGATAGGACCAGATCTTGTCTCTGTCATGGATTTTTTTGGCACTATTTTTAATTTTTCAAAGTACTGTACTAAAATATTATTTATTTTGATTATTCTGTGTTTTTTGACCCTTGTTAAATTTTGTGCCAGAGGGGCAAACTTCCTTAGGCTTTACTCTGCATAACTCCAACCAAAATGAGGTGTTTTGACCCGTCTTACTGTGTAGGGAATAGAATCACTGCATTTCATTATAGATGTGACCTCATAGGACATCTGATGTTATCTTGACACAGAGGCTGCCATCAGGTAGCTCAGGACTATATTCAGTCACATTATTTTTCACATTAACATTGCTCATTTTTTGAAAATAGACTTAATTGCTCCATTAGAACCTTCTAAAACCATGTGATTTCTCTTGGAAATTAGAAGTGCTAACACTTATGTTGGGAACATCTAAAGATGAATGGATTATTTTCCCAGTTCTTGGCACCTTTATTGTTGATGTATCTTACTTGCTTGGTGCTGTAGGCATTGACATTTTGGGCCCCAATTAATGGCAGAGTTCTTTCAGTAACAACTTTTAAGTATGTGCTTTCATTTCTTTGATAAATATTGACTCCTGCCTACTCTCTGCAGGGTATTATGCTGAGGAACAAGATAACATTCTTTCAGGAATGTGTCTTAGTCTCATAGGCAATGTTACAGATTGCATTGTATCTCCTACACAATAAATTTTTAATAAACTGAAGTCTTAGTCCTATTATTTCAGACTGTGACCTTATTGGGAAATAGAGTTTTTACAAAGGTAATTAAGTTGAAATGGCCATTAATATGGATCCTGATCCAATAGGACTTGTGTGTGTGAAAAAAGAGGTGGTTCAATAGAAGAGGCAGACCATTCAGAACAAAATAATGGAAAGATACACAGGGAGAAGACAGCCACGGCGTTGGAACTAGGCACCTACCTATGAGCCAAGAGGAGCAGAACTGCCAGGAACCAGGAGATAGAAGAAGCAAGAAAGCATTTATTCCTGATAGTTTTCCACACCTTGATTTCTCACCTGTTTCCCAGAACCTGAAATGTGCATTTCTGTTGTTTTTGACCACCTAAGTTTTGGGGTACTGTTATAGTGACCAAGGGAAAGGAACACAAGCAGTTACACACTAATCAATAATTGAAATAATTGCTTTGCAATACGATGACAGGATTGTGAAAGGCAAATAGAGAGGGCTGTTGAATGCATGTTGAGGTGTGTAGGCTGATCTCACTGTAGACAAGGACTTCTCCAGGTAAGTGGTGTTTAGCTGAGGTCTGAAGGTGTCAATGGAAGTTGTATCCCAGTGATGAAGGAGACAGCTGGTGCCCAGCAGGGCAGGGCCCACCAGTATGTGTGCAGCTCTGAGGGAGGGGAAGGGCAGGGCATAGTCAAGAACCTGGGATTTAGCTGGTGGCTGAAAATTGAGGCGCCTGGTAAGGGGGACCCTCCACAGCAGGGCATATTGGCTTGCTTAGCTGTGTTATTTCTGGCATTTACTTAACTTCTGTGAGCAGAGTAACTGTGTGGACATCACAAAGTTCTTATGAGGATTAAATGAATTAGTAAAGCAAATGGTCTTAAAAGAAAGGCGGGATCATAGAGAGCCCTTGATAGGTGCTACCTTACGTTAGGATTCTTGTTCTTCTCGTTGATAAGGTGAGCATATTCAGGGCCCTGGGACGCCCTTAACATTGTGGCCTCGGTCCTGAAGGCTATGTCAGATTAGGCCGTGATCTTCGCCAGGGCTTCAGGACAGGCAGATTTTATGCTCGAAAGTTCCACAGGGCTTTCTACACTGTAAGAAATGGACTGGAGGCCCACGGAGAATGGGCCTGGGTAGAAAACCCCAGGGAGTGGTAACGAGGGGGTGATGGTGGCAACCCCATCTGGTCACTTTGTAGAACTTGCGCAAATCCCAGGACTATCTTAAAAAATTTTGGAATTTCACAAAAAGGCATTTACTTCTTGATTTTGGAGTTTTGTCATAGAAATTTTTTCACATAAATTTTCAAAACTAAGAAATACAACCTGGGGTGATATATGGATTTTTAATCTCAATCTTCCATGAATTTAACGAGTAACCTTGGGTGAGCCTCTTGTGCACAGTATACACACCAAAAGGTATAAAGGGAAATTAAATGCTATGGTTACTGAACACATTAAAAAACGTCTTTTGGAGACTCCAAATGTTCACATTCTCTGTTTGGCTTTTCATCACCTTTATGCTCTGTGGCTTCATTTTAGAAGGGAAATGGCCCTGGCTTGTGTTCACAAACCTGTTTTCAGTACTAACAGAATTTGTGGTCTCGGATGGAGGCAAAATGCTAGATTAGCAAATGCTCACAGCAAGTACAAGTTTTATGTAAAGCTCTGGACACACCAAAAATTCATTAGATAATTGAAAGCCCTCAAGAAACATTGAAAAGGCTCTAATTCTTTCTGGATTTATGACTGAGTTCTTACAAAATGCATCACAGTTGATATAATTGGCTTGTTTAATATTGGTAGGTATAAGCACTATCTTATGAATTCACTATGACTGGAGGTATGACCTGTGAGAGCAGTGGTAGAAAATGTGGATGTCTCAATGAATCCTAGATAAACATGGACTTCTTAGCAATAGTTTATTATGACTCAGCTTTGAAAGGGGTAAGGATAGTTTCTCAGCCTTTTGGCTAAGATCAAGCAGCAGGGGTAAGGAAACCTGGAAGAATTCTCTCTCTTATGTCAAGTAAAAGACAATATTGTTTGAATATATTCTAACAGAGGATCACTTCATAAGGGGTTCCTTTACAATTCCTGTTGAGCAAAATTATATATTAAAAGGCCAATTATTTAATATTAAAAATATGTACACTGTTTAAAGCACTAATTTTTGTGTGCAAAAGTTGGAGTTTAAATCACATAAATTTTCAAAACTAAAAATACATCATATTGGATTGAAAACTACCATTACAAGAAAGAAACTCTCATTTCTATTTTAAAAACATCTTATTTTTTATGCATGTATTTCCTCTAAAGTAAGTACAAAAAGCCACCAGGATGCATTGTTGAGTGTTACATATTTTAGGGTGATTTTTACTTTTGTAAAATTAACCAACCCATTCTGATGAATTTTAAAAAGCACTCTGATAAAATGACATTTGTATTTTCTTTTTCAGGGTGAGGTACCATAATCTGAAACCCTCTCAGATTATTATGAAAACTCTATGATATTTTATTGGGTAGATATGGATGCAGTCACAGTTGTGTTCTCTTCCTAGCATGTTAATCTCATGGTAAAGGCCTGATAATCATCTTCACTACTACACATCTCCAAAGGTTGGAAAACACCTTTCTGGTACATGAATACTAGTTGAATATAGGAAAATACATTGATTTATTATCAATGGCATGAAACACATAGATGATGTTGGAAAAGGAAAAACCTTTGACCTTCACACCTTTGAGATTACAAGTGGCAGTGGACACATGACAACACTGGCACGATTTGCCAACTGTGTCACCATCTAGCCCAGTTCTGCCTCTGTGATGGACTGTCAGAGCAGACGCACCCTGGATCCTGCCTCTTGAAGTGTGGTCCTGGGATGAGAACCATCAGCATCCGCTGGGGACTTGTTATTTATGCCAAAAATCAGGCCCTGCCCCTGACCTAGTGCATGAGAAACTCTAGGGCTCGGTTCTGCAACTGGGGTCCAGGTGACTTGTGTGCTGCTCAAGTCTGGGATCCTGAGCAGCCACAGCACTTGTAAGGACACTGGTAACATCTCTGCTCCTTTTCCCATTCTTCCAGTAATTTCCACCTTCCCTTCTGATTGATACATACTAATATTCAGGATATGAACACTCTAGGATGAACAAGTCTGGTCTATCAATCAATCAATCAATCAATCTATCTGTCCATCCATCCATCCCTTTCAGGTATGACTAATATTTATAGGTTTGCTTGGAATTTTACTCTTCAAGGTTATATATATGTTATCTGCTGCTGCATAGCAAATTTCTCCAAATCAAAGTTTCTGAAAACAAGAAACACTTATGATCTCACAGGTTTTGAGGCCCAGGAACCTGGGAACAACTTATTTAGGTAGTTTTGGCTCCGAGTATCTCAGGAGGTTGGATTTGAAGTATTGTCTATGGCTACGGACTGGAGAAGTATCTGCTTTCCTGTTCACTTTCATGGTAGCTAGAAGACCCCAGGCAATCTCCTCCAGGCTTCTTCACATGTACCATTCCACAGAGTTGCCTTATGACCAGGCTGCTGGCTTCCACGAGAGCCAAGAAAGCCAGTGTAAGAAGGTGGCAGTCCTTTTATGACCTAATCACGGAAAGAGCATCTCATCACTGTGCTGCGTTCTGCTCTTCAGAAGTGTGTCAGTAAATCTAGTCTGCACTCGGGGGGAAAGTGCATCACAAGGGCATGAATCTTAGGTAGAAGGAATCGATTCAGAGCCCATCACAGAGCTAGGTTATTTTTTTTTTTTTACTTTTTTTCCTCCCTGAATTGCAAAGTTTCACTCAGGGCTCTTGAATTTGAATGTAAGAAATCTCAACACGAGTAGGTTTATACACCAAGAAAACATGGATAGCTCAGGTGTGATGTGACACGAGGGTCTGGTCACAGGTAGTCACCTGGTCTTCTTTGCTCTGTCTGCTCTGTATTGGCTCTGTCCTCAGGTACCTTCCTTCTCTCCTGTTAGCATAGGAGCCTCCAAGGCTTTCAGGTTCAAAGCCAGTGGTGGAGAGAAGTCTCCTTTCTGAGAAATCCTGGCACAAGTTCATTTGGCTGAGTAGGTCACAGACTCATGCTTGAACCAGTAAAATGGCTGAGAAATACTAACTGTATGAGCTGAGACTCATGTGAAATACTAACTGTATGAGCCAAGACTCACTCAGTCCACCATTGGGGATGTCTCCCAAGAAGCCAAGGAGCTGTGAGAGCAGAGGTGAATGCCTGAGAGTGACCACATCATATGGGTATTTCACCCGCATGCTGCTGGTACTGTCCTTTCTCACTGAGTCTGCAGTCAACCAGAACCCGGAGGAAGATGAGTTCCTCTGCATCACGCCCCTTCCTCACACCTAGTGGTTACCACAGAGCCCCACTGAGCTACTCCACCACCATCTATGTCATCGTGGATCTCTCACCTGGGCTGAAGCAACAATGCCTACACTCATTTGCTTACATTTTCTGTCCACTTCCTGTCTGCTCTGCATGAAACGACCAGAGTAATGAAAACAAAATATGTCTGGTGAGACCAGATTTTGAACTGGAACCTCCAGAGCTGTTCATCAAAATAAAGTTTTTCTTTTTATAAGTTAATGACCTTAGACATTTTGTTATAGGACTGCTAACCTAATATCAAAGTGATATCTCACTTTGATAGATTTTTATTATGAGGGAGATTTTTGCAAGAGTCCAAAGTCCCATTAATGAAAATCCAGATTCTACAGGGCATGTGCTCTGCCTGCCTCTCTGGCTTGATACCTGTCCACCAGCAATTCTCACTCTCTGAGTTCCCCGGATTCTCCTAGCTGCTTCCTTTGGTCATTTCACAAGTTCATCATTGATTAGCTCGCATTACACCTCTTCCTAATGCTTAGTACTCAATACTGTACTCATCTGCAGGGCCCAGGTTTTTTGTCACTGCTTCAGATAGGCCTTTTGCAAGCTTCCAACATTTCATGCTCTCAAAGACCTTAGGCATATTCTTATGATACTTTTGGAATTTTACTTTATAACTTGTTCAATCCATACTCTCTCTGGATTATAAGAGTTCTGAAGGCAGTGCCCTTGCTATAATCTCAGGTTTCCTGTTCAAGATGTACTAGGCACTCAAAAAATTGATGAATATGGTTTATTCTTCCTCATTTTATAGCTGTGCAATGGAGCTACCTAGAAGATAAATGAGTGGGAAAATGTATTAGAGAGCTGGAATTGGTTGGTGGTCTTTCTTAGTCAGGAACTCCCTGGTTTGAGGGGTTAGGCCAACTATAAGAGGGAATATAATTCTTTTGGGACTCTACATTGAACATACTGTCTCCCAAAGGCCATTTTGTACAAGGCTTGGTCCCGTGGGCAGCAGTATTTGAGGATTTTGTGATTCTTTGGGAGGTAGGGCCGGGTGGAGGTGTTTAGATTATCAGAGGTAAGGTCCCCAAAGGAAACTAACTGCCAGACCCTGTCCCTCCAGGTGCTCTCCTTTGCTTCCTGACTCTTGGTAAAAGTGGTTTCTCTCTGCTGCGTGCTGTCTCCATGATGTGCCACCCTTGAATGGGACATTATTCTGGGCAAGGACTTCCCAAATCATGAGCCAACTGAACCCTTTCTCTTTACAAGAAACGCTTGATACATGTATGGTGAACGTTCAAATTTTAAAAAGACATACTGCCATGAATCCTCCTCAGACCACCCTTTTTGGCTTTGAACACATTTATTCCACCATTCTTACCATCCGAGGCCATTGTAGAAGTCCTCTGTCAGGAGTGTCTTCATGAGGTGCAATCAAAAATACAGTGCACGGTGTTGCCCATTGAAAGGCGAGCTTGCAAAAACATTGCTTTGTGTTCTCTTCTACCTTATTCACTGGACCTGGCATCGTGGCACTTCTGGCTCTTCCCCATAGTTAAAATAACCTTTAAAAGCAAGTGTTTTAAATCAGTCCAGGACATTGAGCCTGCCGTGACTTGCAACATTAGCACAAATAAAGATGCTCAGGAAGGAGGACTTCCAGAGCTGCTTCAGAAGGAGGAAGGAACCATGGGGTAAGAGCATTTGAAGTGGAGGAAGATTAGGAGGTCATGACCAGGGCAGTTAATGGCAAGGCGCTTTTTATGGTAATAAGTATTTTTACTTACACATTCCTCATAGGTACAAGCTAAATTACCTCAACTATTTTGTTACAGTAAGGTGTAAGCTCCTGTGTATAATAATTCACTTTGATTTTTGCAGTGATCTCAGGTAACTTCAGGAAATTATCCCTGTCCTGTAGATTAGGAAACTGATAATTAGAGAAAGAGTGATTCCTCAGACTCACGAGTTCAGAAATGTGAGAGGAGAAAAGAACCACAGAAATCTGACTCCAAAATCCCAGGAAGGGTTGGAATTAAGAAAAAACCAAAAACCAAAAACTACTGGAACATTTGTTAAACAAATTGTTTTCTACTGTGACATTTTGAGTAGGACAAGGTAAAAAAGCAAAATAACCATGAAAGAAAAGTCCAGTTGACTTCATACTGTTAGTTGGATCAGAAAAATAACTCTGAAGCTCCAAAATGGGAGCAGTATAGATTTTGGGGAGCTAAATATTATATATTTCAGTTTCCTACCCATTAAAATAAGGTTAAGGGGCACTGAGCATCCCGCAGCATGGATGAAATAGAATCCACCTACCCTTTCTCTCATGCTGTGAAGGGATCTGTAAGCTTTGAGTAATGTGGGCATAGAATTAAACAGGACAAATCATCCCATTTCCTTGTTTCTTCAGTTTCAGCAATACACAAACAGGTCTTCCCCTCTTATTTTAAACACTAAAAGTGTGCGTTTGGTCTGAGAAAGCTCTAACAGGGCCAGGGTATTGGAGGAGGTGCTGGTGCAGTCACTGTGGGGCTAAAGTCATTGTGGGGTCCATTGGTGTCTTGTTCTTTCACTTTAGCTGGTTGGGGTGATTCCTGCTATTATTTCAGTGTGGAGTTTTGTGTCCTCTTCCTTTTTTTTTTTTTTTTTACATTTTCCTTTTCTTTTCTTACTCTAACCTCTTTTTAAGGTCCATCCTCAGCCACCCTTACCCTGAGCACCTCAAATGTGGGTGACCTCTAATGAGGACAGCTCCTGTGTCTTCACTGATAGGGGAAATGACAACCCAGCACCTAGAGTTGGTGGAAAAAGGGAAAGGCAGGGCGGGTATTTAAACTGTGAGTTACCTCCCACCTCCCACGCACACAGTAAGAATCAGCCCACTATACCCAGGACCAGTGCTAGAAGGCTAGGTATAGTTAAACTGTAGAAAAACCAGAAAGATTGGTGTGTGTGTGTGGGTGTAGAATTACTAAACTATTGAGCAAAATGGAAAAAGTTTTAAAAAGGGAGGGATCATTTTGCCGGTCAAGGCGGCAAATTATTTTGAAGATAGTGAATTCATGTCTTTTCCTACATGTATTTAAGATGTCCTGGCTCCAAATAATCAGAGGGGCACCAGATAAATGATAATGTCTACTATTGACCAGCAATCACCCAGTCATTTGGTGGTTCCTGCTACACCTATTGAGCACCAGTCCTGAGTGATTATGGATAACGCAGTGAACAGGGATCTAATTCATGCCCTCACCAGTCTACGATTTAGTATAAGAAGGCCACACAACGTGGAAGTACAAGTCGGCCTGAGACACAAAGGGTAAGACCTCAACCAGCAGCCTGGGCTCTAGGGAAACTTCCTGTAGTGTGGAAATTGGAAGGATCATGCCTTTGATGGCTCTCTGGGGCAGCTCGCCTCACCTGTAGTGTTACTTAATCAAACACTAATGTAGAATCTGTATGTCCCTGGGAAGGTATTTTGGAGATGTGGTTAACATCTATGATCAGCTGAATTTAAAGAAGGTTGATAATCCTAGATAATGTAGGCAGGCCGTCAGCAAACATTTATGAGCAAAAATGCAGCCTTCCTGAAAGTCTTCCTCAAGTCTCTGCTGAGTTGCAACCTGCCAAATTGGATGGCCAGACCCTGCAATGCTCCAGCCAGTTCCTCCAAGTAAATCTTTTATCATGTCTATGTGTGTATACGTGTATGGTGTGTGTGTGTGCTGATCCAACACCTTAGTCATGAAAAATGTGAGGGCGTGTGTGTGTGTGTGTGTGTGTGTGTGTGTGAGAGAGAGAGAGAGAGAGAGAGAGGGAGAGAGAGAGAGAGAGAGAGAGCGAGAGAGCTGGAGATGAAAAGAGAAGCCAGATCTTCAAGCAGCTCCATGTGACCTGGGGACTTTGTGAGGATTTTACCTCCGGGAGTGAGAAGATTAGATTCGCATTTTAGAAAGGACTGTTACTATGGAGGGCAGAAGCGAAGCAAAACTTGTTTAAATTTGAGCAGGATTTATATTGGTCTTTTTTTTTTGAAAGGGGAAAGAGGCCCTGGATGTGTATCGCTGATGGTGGGATCTGTGTCTCACGGACCTTTCTACAGTCACGTCGATGGCTTTCCCTAGGAAGAGCTGGGGGGGGGGTACTCCAGCCAGGCTGCGGAGCTGGGGGTTAAAGGCTGGCCCACAGCGGTGGGGTGGGAGGGTGGAGGTCAGCCAGGATTCCCGCTGAGAAAGGGGGAAGAAAGAGAAAGTCTAGAGACGGCTGGAAGTTCCGCTACCTCTAGCGTGCCATACGGAATCGCCGATCACGAGGCCCGGCTTCCTGCGCCCCGGGTCGCCGCGAGGTCAGCGGTCGCGGTCGCCGCCTCCCCGAGCTGGGCGGGGTCTGTACCTGCGACCCGCACCCAGCGGGGAGTGCCGTGGGCGGGGGCGCCAAGTCCAGCTGAGGTCGGAGCCCCCCACCCCGCCTCCTTAAGCCACCTCGGTCCCCAGCGAGGGGGTCTCGCTCCGAGCACCTGGCCGCGGTTCTGCGCTGTCTCCATCCCTGGACATCTTGGATCCAGCACCGCGAAGGGCTGCATCTCCATCCTTTCGGTCCGGTCCAGGGCGTTCCGCTGGTCAGAGCTCCCGGCCCAAGTCGTGCACCCCTGGAGGTGCCGGCGACTCCCCAGTCTTTCCCAGGTGTAGACTGGGAGCGCAGAGGCCCGCAGCCTCACACAGCTCCAGGTCTCCGCGTCCAAGGGGACGCGTCCCCGCGTAACCCTGGGATGCAGCGGGGCGCAGCAGGGCAAGGAAGACGCCCACAGGCGAGGGACGGGGGACCCTTGCTCCGAGTCAGCTCCACACCCCGCTGCTCGCCCTGGTAGGGGCTGCGATGCGAGCCCTAAAGGGAGCGCGAGGAGCTGGCGGGGAGGGCGCGGGAAGGGGCGCGCGCGAGGGAGGTGGCAGGTGAGCTGGGGCAGCTCCCCAGTGCCGACCCCGGGGTGCACGCAGGGGAGGGTCTGGGGGGGCGTCCCGCCGGCAGGCAAAGGAACCCCACGGGGCTAGCGGCGGCGGAGCCCGGACGCTGAAAGCGCCACACCCCCGCGGCGGGGACGCACAAAGACATGCGAGGCGCGCGCACAAAGACGCCGGGGCGCTTGGCTGCTCCGCCCGCCCCCCGGCCGGGCCAGCGCGGAGCCCGGGCCCAGCGCGAGCTTCGGGGCGGCGGCGGCGGCTGCGGCGGCGGCGAAGGCTGCGGGGCGGCGGGGACCAGGGCTCCGCGCTCCCGGGTGACCGGGGCCGGCCGCAGGCACACGCGCGGGGGCGGCGGCGCCGGAGCCCAACTTGGCCTCGGCCTCGCCCTCTGCCCAGCCCGCCGGTGTCCCCTCCTTCCCGCGATTTCGTTCCTTCTCACGCTCCCCCACGCCCCCTCCCGCGTCCAGCCCCGCTCTCTGCCCACCTTGTAAAACAAAGCCGGGGAAAATGCCTGCCCGTGCAGCTCGGAGCGCGCAGCCCGTCTCGGAATAAGTGAGTACAATGGCGTGTTGGTAAAAAAAAAAAAAAAAAAAGAAAAAGAAAAAAAAAAGGAAAGAAAAAAAAAAGAAAAAAAAGCTTCAAGTCCGTCTTTTCCCAAAAAGCATTTTGAATGCTGCACGCCCCATGCTTCCCAGCGCCGCGCGGGAGAGACCCGGCTACACAGCAGGAGGTGAGACCGGGGTCCCCCACCCTGCAGCCCAGGCGCGGCTGCGCGGGTCCCCTGGCCGCCGCGGACGCGTCCCATCTCCATTTCCCGTCCAGAGTGTTGGGTCATAATCTGGATTTGGAAGCGAACCCGTCCCCGGAGCCTCTCCTGTCCTCTCTGCCCGCTCTCCCGCTGGCGCCTGGGGTTTTTGCATCTGCTGGGGTGTCTGGGATCGGAACACCTGGGGAGAGTTTGCGATGCAGGAGGAGGGTCAGTTCTGAAGAGTGGCCCACCGGCAGGTTGCATGGTGACCCTGGTCACACTTCTTGCCCATTGCATGGTGGGATATACAGTGGTGCTAAAAAAAAAAAAAAAAAAAAAAAAAAAAAAAAGCCCTCGTTTTTCTGGCTGTGCAGTGGTCAGTTGCGGCAGGAGCTGGGTGAGGAGGGTGAGGAGGGTGAGGAGGGTGAGGAGAGCCGGGAGATGAGCTGGGGGTGGGCAGGGGGCCCTGGAGGTGCAGAGCCTGCGGTAGGGTCTGCCTTGGTCTCGGGGCATCCTCAGACCCGGGAGATGGAAACCCAGAGGTTCCTCAGGTTAGAGTCAGAGAAAAGGCTGCTATTATTTATTCATGTATTTATTTATTTCACCAGTTGCTGCCCATTCTGGCTGCCAAATGTGCATTATATGCATTTCTGCTTACTAAAAAATAAGGCAACAGCTTAAATGAATTAAATTCCTTGAGGAAATGTATTGGTTTAATACACACACACACACACACACACACGCACACTCTGTCTCCCCCCCCCCCGTCTCTCTGTCTCTGTCATTCTGTCTCTCTCTTAAAAAAAAAAAAAACACCTGACCTCTTTCCCCCAAAGCCTCTGATGACAGTGTTTCCGTAAGGTCTCGGATTGGGATTTGGGAGCTTCCAGGTAAACAGTCTTCGTGTTTTCAGTTCTGCAGACTAGAAACCACTGATGTGGAAAAGCAGAAACACCGAACACAGAAGCTGCAGAGGAGAGGCTGGGAAAGGCTTTTTGGGGGAAGCTTCTGTGTGCTTTTCTGTTATTCTTATTTGCAAAACGGTTAAGCTCTAGATTAGGATTTTTATTTTCACCCAGCCTCCCTAACCAGCGTGGGGGTGGTGCTGGTGAGCCTGCAGCTGACAGTGATCTCTATCTATTATGAGCCTGCTATTTTAAAAAGTATGTCTTGTGAAAATTCAAACATGATAAACACATGCAGAGTGCCCATGTTGAATGAAGGTGCCTTCCTACCTGTCATAGAGGTTTCTCCCCGTTAGGGGCTGTTTTAAGAACAGGTGAATGGACAGGAGGCAAACAGGCATACCTGTGTGTGGAAGGATCTTTGGGAATTGCTGGGATGGGCTATAGGGCCGAGAGATCTCTCCCAAGAATCAGTCCTGTGTCTTCATCAGGACTCTGATTTCACCCATTTAAAGAGTTACTCTGAGCTGTGTAGGTTGAGCACCCTCTCCCATCTGCCATGATTTTACAGTGCTACTTCCGTCTAGTGCTTTGGATGGCTTTATAGGGAACGCTTTCGGGCGGCCAGTGGAAGGTGCTGTTCATGAACTTGGACTTTGGTAACCAACATGGTGCTAGGCAAGGGGACTGCAGCCATGTGACAACTGGCGTTCTGTATGGGCATCGTATCCCCTGGTAATTTTAGGTGGCTGTCGGGTGTTTAGGTGCAGTTTCATGGGGATTTCTTGTATGCTTCTCTGAAAAAGTGTGTTTCAGGTTCAGGGTATAATTTTACAAAGCCTGTATTATATACAACAGCAAGTTTGCTCACATCTAGCAATTATAGACTTTGAATTGATTTTTCCATTTGAGTTGGAGGTTTTTAAGTCCTGTATCTTCTGGCCGTTCTGTCAACTCTGTAGTTTAGTGTCACCTTTGCAATCTGATGTTCCGTAGTAAATGGCTTATTTTCCATTTAGCAATTAGAAGCCTCATTGCTCTTGTATTTTCTGGAAAAAAAGATCAATTAATGATATTTTTGACTAGCTGGGATAAATAATAAATGAAGGTTCAGTCACCTCAGGGTACGCAGGAACTTTCAGAGAATCCATGAATCCACTCTAATGGTGTAATCAGGTCTGTGTGGAGCAGGGAGTGTCAAAGGTGTGAGTCGAAGTTTTAATTTTCTTCTTGCTTTCTTGGTGTTATTCAATGTTAAAGGGAAAGACATTTTTTTTTGACTACCTATGATTGTGCCACAGGGTTAGAAATGACTGATAGTTTTAAACATGTCAGAAAATGAATGATCCTGCTTCATCATCTCACTTGGGAAGAGAAGCACAAGTAGAAATAATGGACCGAGTGGTTTATTGACACTGTATTTTATCAGGAAAAAGTACGATTTCCTTTGAGCTGTGAGGTTCAGATCACAAATTCTCTGATACTGCAATTATGACATGTCCTTTATTATTTTGAATTTTAAAATAGAGAGTGTTCTTCATATTGATTTCTTTCAGTTATAAAGTTGTTGAAAACAGGAATAAACTAGAAACCTTCCTTCACATTTGGAATTCCCCTTTGGTTCTGCTAACTCTTGGGAGGGCAGATGCCTTGGCTGACTTGTGTGGTGGACAGATATAAATGCAGAAATGAATTAGAAAGCCTCTGGGCATTACTTTTTTTTAAAAAAGTGTCTTGTTATGACTCCTGTATTTTCCTTCCTCCTGGAACTCCAATGGTAGTGAAGAGCACAAACGCAGCCCCCTTTCCTTGACCATATATAGGGTCCCGCATTCTCCAGTCAGAGCCCTTCTGGGTCAGGTTCCAGAGCCTCCCACAGGAGGACACGAGGGTCCCGCCAGCCCTTGCTGACCCTTTTGGGAAGCAGCCCAGCCCATTCCCCTCCAGGCTCCTCCAACCTAACCCTCCCTCTTCTGTTGTTATCAGTGGCGGCACCTGACTTGCTGGATCCAAAATCTGCCGCTCAGAACTCCAAGCCGAGGCTCTCCTTTTCCACGAAACCCACCGTGCTTGCTTCCCGGGTGGAGAGTGACACAGCCATTAATGTTATGAAATGGAAGACGGTCTCCACGATTTTCCTGGTGGTCGTGCTCTACCTGATCATCGGAGCCACCGTGTTCAAAGCGCTGGAGCAGCCTCAGGAGATTTCCCAGAGGACCACTATCGTGATCCAGAAGCAGACCTTCATATCCCAGCATTCCTGTGTCAATTCCTCCGAATTGGACGAACTCATCCAGGTAATGGCTTCCAGGATTTGGACTCCTTTCCCCAATTGGAAAACAGCGTGGGTAGGAAAAGACAGTGCTGTTCCTGGTCCTGATGTACTGGTAGCAGCCCCCTTTGCCCTGATGCTGTTTAGCATGTGCCTCTTTCACCATTTGTTGGCCCTGTTTCTGCCTGTCTTCCATCTCTTCCCATTTCTACCACCATCTCTTCACTTCCTCTTTTACCTTCTCATCACCCTTCTCCTGATCTTCTGTATTCTCTCCTTCTTCCTGTCTCCTTTCCCATTTCTCTGTCTTAGAACTACTGGTGGACCTAGGGTTACCCTGGCAGAGACCCTCCTGAGAACCAGTGGCTAGGATGATCCTTTCTACTGAGAAGTGTTCTTTGGCAAATGGGAGGGAGACGGAGAGCTTCACCTTGGCAGTGGTCAGCATGAGACTGAAAAGATGGATTCGTGGTGGACTCTCTGAGCTGAGTACCCCCTGGACTGCCAGGTTGTCTCTGCTTTAATTAGCCAAGGTGTATTGCTGTTCATTGTCTCCTTTACCTGTTCAGGTAGAAGAGGCTAATTCCTGGTGTTCTATACCCCAACCAAAGTAACTTATGTGTATACAGAAAAACAATCTTTTGAATAAAAATTCACTTAGTTTTAATTTATTCTATAGTAACAGGAAAGTATGGTTATGAAAAAACATTTGTTCTAAATTTAACCCCAAATGATTTGTAAGTATCAGTGAGGGTTCTTGGAGATGGCTATGCTTTTGTTTTGGATTTCTTTTGGATTAAAGAGTTCATCACTCAAACTAAGAATCTCAGTCAAAAGGAAAGCCCTGGAATTTTCTTAGAACAAGAGGGGTGGCTGGTTGTTGAAAACATTGTAATTGCACACACATTTATTTTCCTGTTAAGTTTACCTCTTCTTACCTGGCTAAATTTAAACTGAGTGAAAACTCTCTTAGTCAGCATATTCTCATTTTTATACTTGATTTTATGCCATTTGCATGAGTTGGGATAATAGGAGGATTATTACTGTTCTTAATCCCATTTTAAAAATTCTTGGTCCTTTAGTTTAATTTTGCCTTACTATGGTTTCCCAAAATGTTCTCTCTATTTCCATCTCAATAGGTTCTTATTCAAGTTTTGTCGGCAGCTAATCAGAACTAGTACTGCCTGAGCCTTTTTTAGGTCCTACCACCTTCAGATATTTCCACGTTCATCCATCAGATTTAAATTTTTTATTTCAATATTTCACTTTCTAACTTTCACGTGGATTTAGATTTTGAAAATGCACGTCATGAACTTATTCACTAAATTCTCTACTATGATTTGTAGATGATAGTGACATTTGCAGTAATGTCAGTGAAGCTGCTAATTAATATGATTGTCTCTGCTCTTCCTTTCTTTGATCCTGCATAGGGTCATTTTCACTTCCATCTCTGTGCCACATAATCTCTTGAGTTCTTAGAAATCTTTAAAGAATCCCTGCTTGCCCTGGGTTTTAGAAGAAGAGCACTTGGTCATCTTGGAGGTCGCATGGAGCTTAGACTTTGGCACGTGTTTTTAACTCCATTTAAGTGCTTTGCTAGAAGTGTTGCTTTAAACAGGTAATTTTCTACTCTAAGCTTTAAATGATCTATCTGGAAAGCAGGAAGGGTGCCTATCCCACAGGGTTTCTTGAGAGGAAAGCATTGGGGTGTTCAGGAAGTGTGAGGTTTTTTGTAGCTGTTGGCTGCTATTTGCCTCCTCCTGGAACGCTTTCCTAGGTTGTAGCTTCTGATTTAGGTAGTTCCCCGGGAGCATCTAGAATGAAGTGTTTGTTCTTGGGCAGAAAAAAAAAAAGTAGAATATGAGAAAGTGTTAGAGGAAGTTGTATGAATTTGAAAAGATCCTCACTGTTCCTTTCTACCCAGATTTATTCAGAGCTCTGAAGGTAACTTGTACATCACGGTAGGTAGGGCCAATCTAGTGGTCAATATTGATCATTTTTACTATGTTGTTTTTGGAATAGGCATAAATGGATCACAAAATGTGACCTAATTGTTTTATTTCTGTTCTTCATGGACAATCCATTTTCACTTTATTAATGTTCACTGTAGGTTGAGTAATTCTGTTTCCTAAACATTTGTTTTGTGCTTAATTTTCAGTGTAGAAGTTGCATATTATTTATTGTCATATCACTGAACTGTATCACAAGATAGTTTTAATAAATTATTTTTTCTCCTTGAATATGATTTCTTCTGATAGAAGAAACCTGTACAATGGCGTGGCTTCAAGCATCATGGTTGGTGCATCAATAGGAAGGAAGACAAATGAACCAGTGATTATTTATTCGATTGCGTTTTTGCACAATTTTCGTGAATTTCCACTTTTTTCTCTACTTAACTCATTTCCCCATTGAATCCTCCCTTCAGTGTCCTGAGTTGGGTGTATCAGGTAGATGGATCATAGCATTAAGGGCTAGGAAAGTAAGACTCAGAAAGTCTTAGCGATGGATCCTGCAGCATCAATCGGATGAGAGCGCTTGGCTTCAGAACCTTGGGATGGCGTCAGTCCTCAGAGCCTCCACTCTTCCAGGACTCAGCTTCTTTCAGTGCTGAGGGAAACAGGAGTGGTCAGCCTGTGTTGGTAGGGAGAGAATTCTGGCTTCTGGTTATGGGGAAGGAGGAAGAGAGGGTATCAGACTGCAGGCCAAGGGCAGGTGTACCCTGTCTGTCCTAGGTCCCAGGTTGGTCCTTACACCTCGGAATGACTGCAGTCACCACCTTCTGTGCTCAGGTTGTGACACAGAAGGGGATGAGAGAACGTGACACTCCAGCCGAGAACAGCATCTATGTCTTCTGTGCTCTGTGCTGTCTTTGATCACAGTCCTCTAAGACAAGATCAAGGCTTCCCATGGTTGTCAAGACAGAGATTCCTTTGCTGGCCCGAGGCTTTGGAGCAGTGTAATATTCAGCTCCTGCTGGTCGGGACAGAACCATGCTCAGAAATGGTTCCAAGACACATGGGTACTACAAACAATAGCCAAACTGTGATGAGCACTTACTATGTGCGACACATTGTTCTAGCCCTATGTACGTATTATTTCATTCTCTTCGACCCTATGAGGCAGGGTTTTATTTTTTGCACTTAATATATGTGGGCACTGAGGCTGGGGGGAACTTGGTTTTCCAAGAGTGCACAACGGTAGAGCTGTTGTTCAAACCTAAGCAGGTGGACTGCAGAGCTCACACCCTTTGCTTCTGTGTTTACTCCTCTGTGCAGACCTCCCGGAGACTTGCAGTGACCCCCTTTCTGTATTCCATGTATTAGAGCATAATGAACATTGAATTACAGTCCTCCATGCATGGTGATGCGTGTGACATCTCTCCCTTTCCAACCGTGAGAGGATAAGACCTGGATTCAGTGTTGTCCCTGGATAACAGGATTATTGCCAGGGTTCTATTAGAATGTGGTGATCCAGTGGAGGCCTGGTTGTGTTAGACACACCTGGTCTTCCGTGTAGTTATTTCCATGTTGGCGGAATCAATTTGGGGACTTAAGAGACAGGAAAAACATCTATGATTGATGCATTGGTAATAAAAGTACCTTGTGAAATACTTTTTTAAAAAACACAAGTGTTTGTTTGTTTGTGTTTTAAAGAACTTGAACTCAGTGTTTTTTCTGAGTAAAGAGACCAACATGTGTAGGCAGGGGGACTTGGTGACCTCAGGTCTGAGGTCTGCATAGTCTTTTGGGTGAGGGGATCATGATTTTTGGACTGTTTCCTCTCCTTTTGGTTCATTTGATGGCATTAAGGAAGTGTTTGCTTCTTTGCTGGGTATGGGGCCAAAGGCAGGGCTGGGAAGAGCGTATGTCTCTCAAGGTACTTCAGTCAGCAGAGACTGTAGTCAATACTGTTACAACCAAATACTTGAAGGTGAGAGGGCTGGCAGGGCCGCAAACAGGGGTCTGGGATGGCTGGGGTGGGGGAGAGAGAAGCTGACCATTTAAGGACGCAGGAAAATGCAGAGCAGAAGCGAAAGGGAGAGGATTGTAAGGGTGCTGGGCACCGCATTCAGAAGGGGCTGCAGACGTAGTGGAGGTGGCCTGGAGGCTGTGGTAATACCCTGGAGATGAAGGGCCTGGAACGACGGTGGTAGAGTGGAGGTGGGCTACACGGTGAGATCCTGGATGTATTTTGGAAGGAGAGACCAGCGGGGCTTACCTGATGGGCAGACGTGCAGCAGTGGGGCAGGAATCATGACACTCCCTTGGGTTTTGTCCTTAGAGTGTGCTAGGGAAAGAAAAAATGCAAAGGGGGTACAGGTGTGGTTCCTTCTGGCACCTGAGTGACCAGAGTGTGAGGAGCAGGGACATAAGCAGGGCTAGCAGAGTGGACCGAGACCCCTTGCAGCAAACCCCAGAGGTGGCTTTACCCTGGGCCTGCCCTCCTCCCTGCCCCCAGGAGTGGGCACACCTCTGTGGGTGTGTGGTTGTGTATAAGGAGGCACCCAGAGCTACCAGAGAAGGTCTTGTCCATAAACGTGCTTTCCTAGCGTGTCAGTAACACGAGAGTTTAAATCTTAGTCATCGTTTTATGCCAGTTTTATAGTCAGTAAAAGTTTTTACAGAATGCGTGCGGTGCAGACTGCTGCAACCACTGCAGTGCAGAGGAGTGGAAGATGAACATGCTTGCCCTCACTGGGCTTGCATTCTGCTGGGGAAAGATAGCATGGTAGCTGGTGATAACTTTCAGGAAAACAAAGAAAGCCGTGGAGAGGGAGGTGGCATGATGTGTGGTATGGGTGGTTCATTTCGCGGAAGGTCACCAGAGAAGCTTCTCTGAGAAGGTGGCTTTTATGGAAAGACAGAGAGGCAGGGACCAAAACAAGTGGTTATGCAGAGCAGGTCCAAGGGTCCCTTGAAGACAGAGGTGGCACATTCTGGCTGGGATGGGGTGGGGTGGGGAGAAGATGCGGTACAAACACGGGGAATGCTGGGAGGCTGTTGTAAAGATGAGGCGTCTTGAATCAAGGTGGTGGAGTGGATTGGGGAGATGTCAGACAGAGGGTATTTTGGAAGGGCCTGATGCATGGTACACGAGGAGAGGAATCGAGGATAACCTGTTAATTTTTCTTGTAAGGAACTAAAAGTTCGGGGGGGCCGTCTTGCTGCAGTGAGAAGGGTGTAGGAAGAGTTAGTCTGGACCAACCACACCAGGGGCCTTACTTTAGGCATCATGCTGACAGCATCAGACAGATTTTGGTTATGGAGGGAGGTTTATGGGATACCAGATGACAGTGCTGACAGCTCCTGTAGTTTATTGGAGAGAAAAGGATGGCATAGAGCACAGCGCCCAGATGAGAATGTTTCTCGGGCATCACAGACAAAGGCTGTGTGAGAGCAGCTCTGCTGGTCTCCCACGTGAAGCCTTTCCCTGGCTTGCTTCTGCTTGGTCAAGAGTCAGGCTATGTGTGTGAGCATTTCTGTTGGCCCAGGGTCCTCTTATGCTGATGGTCGCATAGCTATAATCTTCCGCAGAGCCGACTCTAGTGGAAGAGAGCCCAGGACTGTCACCGACACCAGGTCACCTGCACTGTGGATGATAAGCCAGGCCCCCAAAGGTGGAATCAACCTCCCTGAAGCTCTTCAGGCCTCAGTTCTATAGCATTGCTCGTGATGAGCATGTCTCAAGCTCTGGTCAGAGGTCAAGGTGGGGAGAGGGGGTTCAACAAGCCGGCTCAGGCTGATTGTAGGCTAGCGTGGCCATGGTCAAGCTGGGGTGCTTACTACGGTATCAAAGTAAAGATGCTGAGTGAGAAGCTGCAAATGTGTTTGGCGTTTGGGGGAGGCGCCAGTCTGAAAGTGCATGTTTGGAAGTTATCAGTGTCTAGAAAGTGGTTCAAACCCAGGTGCTACGAGAACTCTCCCAGAGCAGGTGGGCAGGCCGAGATGAGCAGAGGTTCTAGCCTGAGCCAAGAGCTCTTCTGTGTGCAGGAGCTGCTAAGGCAGAGAGTCCCGAATAGAAGTAGGTGATTTATGATCTAAGATTTCAAGGGTGCTTCTCATCTTGGGGAAATGTATCACCTTATGTGCTCAGATTTCTAAAGAAGTTTTATTTTTCCTTGCTTTTAAAGATCTCTTACTAGAAATATTTAAGAAGCACATTTTTGAGCACGAGAGCCATTGAATGCACATGGGTAGGGAACCCATTTCTGTTTTGGGTCGTGACTGTCCTTACGGTGGAGGGGTTGGGTCTGCTGTATAAGCAGCAGCCTTAGACATGGCTGTGTGTGGTAGTGAGTGACGCCACATGATTGTATACACAGCGGCTTGGTTATTGTCATTGTAGCATCTGTAAGCACCCAGATATTTTAAGTCTCAACCTCAGTCTAAGAAAGAATAGAATTATTTTAACATCATCTAACCTATCATTTTATCAATAATGTGTCCAAAAAGCATCTAAAATGCTCTCTTTTCCTACCAATGGTTTTACTCATTTTGTTTAACAGTGTATACCAAAATATAGATTTTAGGGCTGTTAAAAGATGGCCTGCAAAGTGTCTAATTATTCTATAAATATTTTATGCACTTGAAGCTAATTTCTGGAAGAAGCATTTTTAAGGAATGGCATGCATAACTTTCTCTGATGCATGTTACCCCAGTAGGTTTGGTTGGTTTACTGGATTAATCAGGTGTCACACAACTATCAATGTTTCAAAAGTGAGAGTTCAAGAGGAAACTGGGCTACAGAACAGTCTGTCCAAGCCTTAAAAGACCTGTTAATTTCTAATTTTCCTGGAACACCCTGTGTGCTCTTTTCTTGGCACGTGGAATAACCCATTCTCACTTTGATTCCCTACCTATGTGTTCACACTGTCCTGACCTTCACAACGAACAGTTTGGAAGAGCTCTCCTTGTATATCAAGGAAAAATTAAGGTATTTTCATGTACTTGTTTCCTGGTAATATTTAAATTTTTTTATAAAACATCAAAGTGGTTTGTCAGAAAATGATTTAAAGAATACATGAAAGTTAATTAAGCAATATTGGTAAATAATTTATAAAAGTACAATATGAGTGTTACGTGTCAATAAATTGTAACTCAAACCAGAAAGGAATCTTATTTTAAAATAATGGCTAGCAAGTCATTGGATAGATGGAATAGATATTTGAGAATGAGTGGGAATTATCCTGGATATACATTTTAGTGCATGAGAGCATACTTTTTTGTCCAACCATTTAGTTAAAATAAAAATAATATTTAAAGGGAAAGCTCAGGTGGATGGACAATACTAGAAAGAGGTCTGACAAGCGTAGATCTGTGAGTGGTGATGACAACAATGGTTGTGAAAGTTCGGATTAGACATTCCATGGTTTTTATTATATAATTATTACATATTATTTTATATTTTAAGGTACATTTCTTATTGCATGACCTAATTCTCACTTCCTTGAAAATGCACATGGCCATTTGCAGTTGTAAAATGAAGCAACAGAGGTGAAGTGCCTTGCGGTTCAGAGCAATACCAAGCAGTACCTGCACCAGGCTTCTCCCGGAGACTCCATCTCCAAGCTTTCCTCGCAGTGATTTGGGAACATGTGTCATGCGGCACCTGCCTGTCAGAGACACCTGCGTTAGTTGGCTTTTTATTGGTGTAGTGAAGTGTCTCGGGCAGGTGCTGACAAAGAAAAGAGGTTGGTGTCACCCACAGTTTTGAAGCTCAAGCACATGGCACTGGCAGAGTCTTGGTTCTGGTGAGGTCCTCACGGCTGCGTGGCATCATGGCAGCTATGGGTGTGAGAAGTAACAGCATCTTGAACAGGAAGCCAGAGAATGTTGGGTGGAGCCAGGCACAGGCCACCATGATGGCCCTGTCTTGAGAAAAGGAGTCCCAGATTAGCCCCTGTCATCTAAGGAAGCAGCCTTCCTTAGCTAGAGATGTTAAAAATGGCACAGTGGCCAGGGATATAGCTGAGCAACACAGTATGTGCCTGGCAAGTGTGAGGTCCCGTCTTCGAACCCCTTGGCAAGCACAAAATCCTGAGTTCGAGTTCAAGTACCAAAAAAAAAAAAAGGTGCAATAAGTGTTAAAATTGTGGAACTGCCACTTAGGTGACTTGAACGCTTATTTCTACACCAAATGGTTGCTTTAGAAACTACAGCCTGTGATCTTGTTAGTTTTTTCCATCCTAGGCTCCTCTTTGATCTAACTCTGCAGACCAAATCTGATGCCTGAGCTGTGCATCTGGGATATGCTGTCTTAATTTTAAGATTATAAACCCAGTAAACACTGTGTATGGAGTCTCTGTGCTCCCTGCCGACCCACCCAACATCGGCAGCAGAGACACAGCATGTGTCTAGGCATGGAGACAAAACACATATCTCCGCAGCATTGGAGCACAGTAACAAGGCCACCAAAGGGCAGCTCAGATACCAGGCTAAAGCTCGTGTGGGGGCACCAGGCATGCTGCGGCAGATCAGAGGAGGAAGCTAATTCTGGGAGGGCATTGACTGGGAAGGAGAGGGAGGAAAGGAATAAGCAGGGCGGAGGGAAGCGGCTGCAGGCACACAGGTTAGCATTTTACTCGGAGGAAGGTTGAATGTAACCCTCTTCGGCTTTCTAATAGTCACAAGGCAGTAAGAGTTTCTTGTGCAAACTTTCAAGAGTACAGGAAGGTCTAAAGATGAAAGGAAACACTGGAAATTCCTCCACGCCTCTCTTTAGGCACATAAACACATCTGGGCATACCGAGGAGAGTGTGCGTACACACGTACGTGCATTTCCACACATTGTCTTATGCATATGAGGTAACTGATGCTTGCTGTTTTGCTCTGTTTTTCCTTGACTATAATACAGTACTTGATTCAGGAATAGCCTGTCTTTTTTATTAATTTATGTAAATGCTGGAGTTGAACCTTTTGCATGCTGAGTGCGTGCACTGCCACTGAGCTAAATCGTCAGCTTCTCTGTCTTGCTTTCAGATATGAACTGTGATGATTTGGACTATACGAACTGGAAACATGGGAACAGCTCAGATTTCAGCTTGTGCTGGGGCTCCAGAGTGTTGTGTGGAACCTCACCTGGAAAGCTGTCTCAAGTAGTAGATGATTCTAAGGGAACTTGTGACATGGGATATTTTGAATTCATAGGTATTGATAGACAACACATTCATGAACTATTATAACACATTTGTAAAGAAATATTTGGGCATGAAGACAAACTAGTGTGTGGACCATAGAATTCTTGCAAATAGAGCTTCCTGACATTTGAACTCATAATGTTTGGAGATTCCTCTGCTTTTCTCTTCTTCTGTATAAGTGAGTATCTCCGAGTCACCCTGGTCATACTCTTTCTTCGCCTCATCTTAGCACTTTCAATCTTTAGACTTCTGTCAATAAAGCTACTGCTTTGCCTTCTGGCCTCCTGAGAGTGAACCTGGGTCTTTAGCGAGATTAATGAGATTAGATCCAGGATGGGAAACTGAGTGTCTGGGTGAATGAGTTCTGTCTTAGAGCTCTGCTTCCCGCAAAGGGCAAGCAGACTAATTACTAGATCAACGGAGTAGGAAAGAGCTTTCACCTAGAGATGTGTGCATATAAATCTAAAGAAAGAGACAGAGAGACAGAGGCAGAGAAAGGCAGAGAGAGACAGAGAAAGAAAGAGAAAGAAAAAAAGGGAGAGAGAGAGAGAGAGATGTTTTGCAAAAGAGAAGAGGACCAAGAAAGGGAGGAATGAGCGGGGAAGGAGGAGTAAGAAGAATGATGCGTTATGTCCATGCAGCAGCTCCCCATGAGGGGTGGAAGGATGCTGTACTGCAGACATGCACCAATAAAAATAAAAGACTTACAATCTGTATCTGCAGGCACTAGGAATAGTTACCTTAGTTTGCAGAGTATGTTAGTTTGACCCATTACACATGTATATTTGTCATCTATGCATCATGCATGTGCACTGAGAGAAATATGCTAGAAAGTCACGTAAAAGCAAGTGTAGTGGTCATGAAATAAAAGTTTTTAACTTGGTAGCTATGGTTTCCTCCCCAGGTTAGAACTTACAGGCATGCTCTTCTTCCTCCATTCCTCTCCTCTCC
>PVLA01007029.1:0-44767 GCA_004027455.1 Hydrochoerus hydrochaeris | reverse complement strand
ATTTTAATGAAGAAAACATATTTTTTTTGGTAGCTCTGAAACTGCATGATTTTCCCGCACTCTGCTACCTTGTTGAATTCATTCCTGTGTTTCATTCCGATGGATCTAAGACCAGCAAAGCCCTTATGTTAATGTCTGACACATTCTGGGATGGATGACAGGAGATGCACTTTCACAGAAATTCTCCAGAAGATACCTGTTCTTTCGTGGTACTGGGCTAGAACTGTGAGGTGACTGTGGGCTTCTTTGAAAGTCAATGTTAGAATTTGAGGACAGGTGAAATAAGCACGAGGTTCTCGTGGTCCTTTGTCCCAGTGGCTCATTCTCATGGTAAGCCTGTGGCACTGGGAACTAGAACTTCTGGGAAACGAAGGGTGGCTTCTTCCAGTCATTCAGCTGGGGGCTTCTGCTGCATGGCCCGGCTATGATTTGGACCATAAATGTCCCCTAAAGGGCTGGTGTTAAGAGCTCAGTCTCTAGGGCGGTGATGGTTGGAGGTGGTGGAATCTTCAAGAGGTCAGAGCTAGAGAGTCCTTGGGCCATGGGGGCTGGGCCTTCACATGGGAGTGTGGGACCCTGGTTCTTCCTCTTTCTCTTTTGCATCCTGGCCACGGCGTGAACAATTTTGCTTTTCCATTTGTTCGCTTCCATGTGGTGCTGTCTTTCTACAAGATCAAAAGCACCGGGGCTCATTGATCACAGATCAAGCTGAGAGCCCAAATAAAGGTTTTGCTTGATAAGTTTATCACCTCAGGTGTTGCTGGTAGTGATGGAAAACCGACTCACATGCACCCCATTAACTCTTGTTTTATCACTGACTAAATATCCACATAGGATAGGTGATATCCTTATTAGAAAGTGGATGAAGTGACATTTTCCATCTCTTTCAATTGTTTCTCTGCCTTTCACTTGAATAACACAACTATCTCAAGAACAGGAGAGCATCTAGGTTGCCTTTTCTAGTCTAACAGTGGTACCAAGGGAGGCTGAAAACAGTTCCACAGCTTTGAAAACAAGGATTGCACCCAGAGCATTATGATATAATGAAAAATCCCTCAAGGATCTGGTACTCACAGGCTTAATTTACCTACACATTTTGAATCTAACTACATTTCAGTTTATACCTTCTGAGATAAGTGTCTCACATTCTGCTTGGTAAAGTTTTCCATTTTGTTTGATCTTTTACAAATTATATCTTCTAAGTTTTAAGCCATTTTCCTAGTGAGTTTGTGAATAAAGCCACATATAATTTCCTCCTAGAGACAGGGACATTGAGGTGGATGTGGTGACCCACGCCTGTAATCCCGGCACTCTAGCCGGCCGAGGCAGCTTCAAGTTGGAGCACAGCCTGGGAAACTTAGGCTTAACAAGATCCTGTCTCAAAATAATAAAAAATTTAAAAAAGGTTCAAGATAGAGCTCAATGCAAAAGACCCTTGGTTCAATTCCCAGTGTCATAAAACTGACATTGCCTTTAAAAAAAAAAAATCTTCATTTCCTACTGTATCTGGAATTCATTCTTTTTCAGCACGTTGTGTTTTTGGAACCCTTGATCATACGTGTCTCCGGTCTTTCTACTAGTTTTGTTTTTAATCTCTCCTTCAGAGTTCCAGTGTCCCTTTGTTATTTTTGTTGTCGTGTTCAGGGCTACATTCTGCTCAGTTCAAAGCTTGATAAGTGCCAATTAGTCCGGTAGGCAGGATTCCAAAAGAGGAGGAATCACAGGTGGCACAACACTAGCTCTGTGTTTTCTTTCTTTTTCCTTCTTGTTTCTGTTCTCCCTTTAGTGTTGCTGAGTGTCTTCTGTGTTGGCATTATTGGACAATGTCCTTGGCACTCATGATGCTGTCAGGGTCTCCTTCTAGTCCACATAGACCACGGTTTTAAAGGGCAGTCTGGCTTATTTTCTCTGAAATCTCTTAATTTTCACATGACCAAGAGGAACCTCAGCTCTCATTTGTCTGTTTCTTTTCCCTGGCTTCTGAGACTTTAAAAATTTAATTGAATATTGGGCATTTCACAGTCTTAAAGATCATAGTGATATTGCCAGGCTTTGATGTTTCCCCTTCCAATATTAAATTGAAACATTGTAGAAAAGGTGCCCAGCTTTCTACTTAGAGCTTCAAATATATACTTCTTATATACACATTTTTAAAGCTGTTATCCCTCTTCCTTATAGATCTGTTCCCAAACATATTCATTAACACAGGAATCTACTTTATCAGTCACCAACAAATGCTCTTTCAGGGCTGCTTAGTTCTTTTACAAATTGACTTTTCTTTCAGTTCTCATTTATCCTTTCTGATTAGCGAGGGTATTGGTAGAACTATTTTACTTTTCCCTATGGTTAGTTAGACTTGCCTGTGTGTTCAAAAATATTATCCTTGTATGCTTTTACTCTATTTGACTTTCAGATTTTCTCAGGAAACTCAGATTTCTTTATAATTTATTATTAAATGTGAGTGAGAGCTCTTGTCAGAGTATCCGTAGTCTGCGTTGAGGTTGACTGAAAGCACCAGTATGCATGTGCTGATAAGGGAAAAAGCTTATAGTCTTTTGGAGGTACCTAGGGGGTCAGAATTTATCAGAAGGTTGCAGAAGTGCAGTGTGTGATATGTTCTCTGGCAGCCCGGAGGTGAAGGGAAGCTTACGGGAGTCAGGAAATGAGCGTCTAGGTGTATGAAAGGGAGGTGGACCTCAGCAGACACTATCACGTGACCACTGGGGTTACACTGAGACACACATTAGGAAACAGTGCCTTTAATTCTCACGTTTTCTATTTTTAAGGTCGCATCTTACTTCCTTGGCACTTGTGCAGTTTGTCTTCTAGTGATATACACCCGTTCTTACTTTGTTGAGACTCACTGAGAGGATGGAAAGAATTCAAGACCGCCTAATTGCTAAACTGGACCATGCTACTGCTGGGCAGACGCAGAGTTGCTCGTGTTAGCATGGCTCATGTAATGGGTGATGTGGGGATGTTTGGCTTCAGTGATGGATACAAGGAAAGGAACTTGCCTTCTCTTGGATGTCATGTGGCCTCTGCACCTGTGTGACATACGCAGTGCCCAGGAGGGAAGTGGATTCCTAGGTGGGTGAGGACAGAGGCAGTGGTCTGTGTCTACTTGGACATCTTGGTGATAATCCAGAACAGGGGTGCCTCCCTCCCTGGGAATGCGGAGAGGTGAACCTTGGGAGTTTCTGTCCAGGGAATCAGGTCTTTCCAAAGCAGAGGGGCTGTGCCACCATGTGTGTTCTCAGCAGGGTCACAATGAGGTCAGGATGCCCAAACAAATTTTCAAGCCAGACAAGCCCAAATGGACAAGGAAGAAGCATATGGTAATTATTAGATGGATCTAGAAGTCTAACATTTTGTTTTTTATTGGCAATAAAGGAAGGTCTTAATTTCCTTAAATTAGCCATGGAGAGGGTTACAAATTATGCTCTCTAATAGGCAGTATTTTTTACACAGCTGACTTTCAGATGTCCTGGACCTCAATGTTTCTCCACTAAGGAGACGGAGAAGGAGGCCTATAACCTGCAAAGCGTTTCCTAAAGGAAGATGGAGATCTCTGGGTATCAGTTTCAATTTCCTGTTGCACTAAGGCTTGATGCTAGCTTCTCAGAATACCTGTTTAACTTCTCCTTCTTAGAAGGAGAGGCCAGCAGCTGCTGTTTCCATGTGTCTCCATCCAAGAACAAGCCATAAATGCGTAACAGAAATGGAGATAATGATTTCCAGTTATTACTGTTACTAAGCTTTGCAAGGAAGGGTTGCATTTAATCATTGATCTAAACCACACTCATCAAGAAGAGAAAAGAAAGAAAGAAACTGATTTCTGCCTAGTTTTGTGATTCTGAATTTTTTGAACATTTGGGTACACAAAATGAAACCGTTGAGCTCAGAAACACATTGGCTGGCATCTGACCTATTCCAGTGGTACGCTAGCTGTTGTGGAGACCTGAGCAAGGTGAAGTGGTTGGTGTGAAGATCTACTCTTCTGGAGTGCTTGTTCATTCTTTTATTTGTTTTGTATTTCTATGCTTTCTGAAGACCTGGGACCTCATCACCATAGAACTATACTGTCCTCATGAAGCCATTATGCTAGTGACAGCCATTACAAATTAACAGATAAGTGCCAGATAATAAGATTATTCCAGGAAGTGGTAAATTTGGAGGACTAAACAATGGCCTGGTGAGGTAAAATGATGGGACATGGGCTCTTCCAGCTGGACTCAGCTCTGAAAAGTTCCATCTGAGGAGGTGATATGATAGACCTGGATGAGGAAGATCTTGCTGGGGAAGTTTCTAGAAGATGATAGTACCTGCTAAGGTGAGTGCAGCCTTACTGTGTTCCAGGACCCAGACAGATAATGAGGTGGTCAGAGCACTGCTGGTGAGCAGGGCAGTGCAGAAGAGCAAGTCAGGAAGATAGTCCTATGGCCTTGTTGGCCTTGGCATTTAGTCATGAAAAATTGAAGAAAGAAAATTACACAATTCCATTGTGATTACACTAAGCAAATAATATGGTGGCCTATTGGGGTTTTAGATGAGATAAAAGTAGAAAGAAGGGTTAGAGAAATTTTGATGAAATTTGGTTGTGTAAAGAATTTTACAGAAGGAAGTTGAAAGCGAAGAGAGGACTTGGGCTAGCAAGAGATGAGAGAACTTTCTGGAAGAGGCACTAGGGATGACATGTACACAGGAGATACAGGGATGCAGGCTGGTGAAGGATTCTAGATACTGAATTCAGTGTGTCTGAGATTCCTTAAAAACAAGATAAACTTTGGGAGCCCAGGTAATTACTAGATGACTCTTTCCCATGAGCCCTGTGTGGTAGAGCCCTTTGTGTCATTTTTATTTTCTCAAAATAAATTGAGAATGAAGGATGTAGATTTCATAGTTTAGAATTATTTTTTGTTGAAACCCCATAGTTCTGGACCAGTTACATCCTAAATGCCACCAAAAATGATTATATAGTTACTTTAGCCTTAATAAGTTTAGGTTTCTTGAATTTTCTCTGGTTAGCAAGAGCCAAAGCTTCCAATCAGATTTCTCATTTTCTGAAAGATGTTTTTATCAGGCCTGACATTTTGCTCTTGATTTGAGCAGGCCTAAACATCTGTTGCATGAGGGTAATTTTAAATAATTGGGTTTAATTAAAATGGTAAATGATGTTATTTTGTAATAATGATCTCATTCCTGAGGCACATTTTTCTTGGACAGATGTATGTTGCTATTATGCAAATCGGTATTTTTTGACAGGACTAGAACGATTGCCATGTTCTCCACTATTTAGGAAGTCATAGTCATAATATTTCCTTCCCTGGAGACAGCTAATGTGTGTTTGTGTTTGGGTGTGTCCATCTTTTTCACTGAAATTCCTTTTTGATGCAGGGTTAGATTGATTCTGATAAAGTTTTTCAATTGGATTCCTGTCTTTTTGAAGGAGTAAAAGTAAGTTAATCTTGTATATAAGCCAAACAGTGGTAGATGTCATTAAGTTGATTAAAAGAAGAAACAAACCAAAGAGCAATTACGTTTGAAAGGCAGAAAATTTTGGGAATGTGTTAGAAAACATTTTATCATAATATATTTTGACTTAATTGGATATGATATTCCGAGGAGTGCATTTGCAATATGGAGGTGAATTTGGAACTTAGAATCTACCACAGATTCTGCTTCGTCAAACCGTTTCATTAAGGACATAAACATTTCAATAATTTTCTCTCAGAGAATCCTTCTAGTTAGAGGAACAGAATGAATATGAGATCCACAACTTCAGAGTTCTTGGCTAGTGCTTCCCCAATTTCTCCTGCTTTCTTTCCCTTTTCCTCTTCTTTCTTTTATAAGTCGAATGATCTTTGTAGGATCAGAGCTAGCTAACCTAGTACTCCTTAGTTCTTTGAAGGAAGTAATTCCTATGTTTTAGTCTTTCTGCTGCGGAGAGGCAGTGTGCCTCCAGCTCTACATTGATGCAACTCACTGTTTTGCTTTTATGATCTCAGTTTTCTTGCCTGATTGCTTGCTGCCTTCTATATATTGCTTAAGAGTGAAAATCTCAGATTTTTAGAATTATGGGGGAACGTTCTTAAGTACTGGAAAATAAGAGTGGGTAGTGTTGTCATGAAGCTCCCCCAGTCCTATTTTTTTAAAAAATAATCTTTTGAAAAAGACCACAAATCAAAAAGTTGTAAATCCAACACACGTTAGTAAAAGAGAAGTGAGCCTACTGTAGGTTGTTTTGCATGAATGAAAATTCCATGGATTAAAAATTTTTTGTTAGATATTGTCTGGTATGTGTGAGACTATGAGACATTTTTACCCTTCTCCAAATTATACTTTGTATCATTTAATAACATGATTGACTCAATTTGCAATATATAACAAATTACATTTATATCTGTAACAATAGATTTATGGGCTCTTAGTGACTTTGTGGTATGCCCTTATGTGGAGGTGTTACAATTTTTAGAACTGTTTTTCTAGTTACAAACTTAATTTTTGAAAAAAATCACAGTATAAAAAAGATATAACCTGTAAATTTGTAATTGAATGCACAACACTATTGACTACATGCATATTGTTGTGTATGGGACCTCTAAAAACTTTTCTTTTTGCATAACTGAAATTCTCTAGAGAGTGGACAGCAATTCCTGTTTTTTCCTTCCCACATCCCTTGATAATTTTCATTCTCTGCCTCTATAACTTTGGTCATTTTAGATATAGTTACTCATATAATTGAAAACATGCAATCTTTGTCCTGATGTAACTGATTCATTTAGAATATTCCCTTAGAGTTCATTCATGTGGTGCATGTGACGGGCTTTCCCATGATGGATAATCTTCCTGTCTGTGTGCATACTCCATCCATCCATGGGTAGTTATTTCCATCTCTTGGTGAGTGTGACTAACATTACAGTGAACATAAGACAGCACATATTACTGTGAAATACTGGTTTTAAGCCTTATAAGTAAATGTACTGACATGGAATTGCTCTGTCACATGATAATTCTGTTTGCAAATTTTTGAGGGGTCGCTAGACTCTTCTGTAGCAGCCACATCATTTACTTTTCTGCCCACAGTGCACAAGCATTCTGGTTTCTCCACATTCTCACCCACATTCGTTATCTCCTGTTGTTTTATTGAGAGCTTCCCTAAGGGCTGTTTGGGGAGTAGTAGCTCACTGTGGTTTTGATTTGCATTTTCCTTGTAACTAGGGATGTTGAACATCTGTTCAAGGACGTGTTGTTTATTGTAAGTCTTTTTTTGAAAAAAAAGGTCTAGTTAACTCCTTTGCTCACTTCAAAAAAAAAAGAGGTTGTTTCTTGCTATTGTCATGTGAATTCCTTATATATTTTGGATAATAATCCCTTACCAGATAAATGACTTGCAAATATTTTCCCACACTTCCTTGGTTGCCTTGTGATTAAACTGATTGTTCCTTTGCTGCATAGAAGCTTTTAGTCCCATGTAGCCCCACTTGTCAGTTTTTGCTTTTGTTGCCTGGGCTCTTGGGATTGTAGACAAGAAAACTATGTCAAGATCAATGTTATGAAGATATACTGTATGTTTTCTTCTAGGAGTTTTATAGTTATAGCTCTTATATTTAAGTCAGTAGTTCATTCTTCATCTGTGCAAGATGAAGGTCCAAGTTCATATTTTTTTGCATGTGCAAATAGTTTTCTCAACACTGTTTGTTAAGGAGACCATCCTGCCTTCACTGTGTAGTTTTGCCATCAGCATCAGTGAGCATTTGAATACATACATATATATGTGTGTCTGTGTGTATATATATATGTATAAAATATATATATTTATGCATAAAATATATATATTTGTGTATTTTTTGTTTTTGATTCTTTTCCGTTGGTCTGTTTGTCTGTCATTAAGCTACTACCATATAGTACATTTTATTATGTTTTAGAAACAGTTTATTTTGTTATTCCAAAACCTTTCTTAAAACCTTTTTAATGGACATTACTTTTAGAGTACTTCCAGGTTTGCAACAAAACTAAACAGAAGGTACAAACATTTCCTCACAAGCCCCATCCTACATAGGTGTAGCTTCCTAAATTGTCACCATCTCCCATTAGAGAGATACACTGTCATACTGATGAGTGTCCAAGGGCACCTCATTGGCACCCAGAAGCCATAGTTGCATCGGGGTACCCACTCTCACGTTGTATGTTCTGTGACATGAATCTGCCATTATGGTACCACCACACTCAGTGGTTTCAGTGCCTGAAACGTCTCAGTGCTCAACTGCTCATCCCTTCACTGACTCCTGGTAACCACTGACCCTTTCACTGTCTTCACAGCTTTGCCTTTTGCATAGTGTTGCACACTGAATCTCATAGTGCACAGCCTTTTCAGATCGTCTTCTGGCCCGTAGGAATCTGAATTATGTTTCCTCTGTACCTTTTCATGCCTCCATAGCTCTTTTCTTTTTAGCACTGGATAGTTATGCTATTTGATGTAGCACACTTTCTTTTCTCACTCACACATCGGACTTTTTGCTTGCTTTCAATTCTTGGTAATTAGGAATAGAGCTTCGATAAGCATCTGTGTGCAGAGGTTTATGATGGCACAGGTTTTCACTCCTTTTGGTAAATAGCAAAGAGCATATTTATTGGACTATATAATAGAAAGTTGGTGTAATTTATGAGAAATTGCCAGACTTTTTCACAGCAGGGGTAGCGTGTTGTGTTTGGATGGGAGTTGCTGTCTTTCTGCATGCTCGTGAGCTTTTGGTGTTGTCAGTGGTTTGGATTTTGGCTTTTCTCGTAGTTGTACGTTGGTATCTGGCTGATGTAATATTGAGTTTCCCTGATGACATGTGCAGCGAAGCATCTTTCCATATGATTATCTGTACTGTTTTGATTATTGTGGCTTTTAATTTGTTTTGCAGTTAAGAAATATGAAGCTTTTTCTGCTTTTAAAGGATTGTCATGGTCATTGGTGGGTGTTTATGGTTTCTTACGAAGTTTAGGATTTTTTCTGATTCTGCAAAAATGCCATTGGGATATCTTTTCCTGGTGCATAGAATGGAATTTATTCTGGCATCTTTACGCATGCGTATAACATACTCAGATCATTTTTGTTCCAACTCCTTTCTCCCCTCCCTCCCTTCCTCTTTCTTATCTAATAGCCCCTGGGTGTTAGGTATTATAAGTATTGTGTTGAATCTGTAGATCATTCTGGATAGTCTAGACATCTTAGTAATATTAAGTCATCTGGTTCATGAACATGAGACATCTTTCAGTTTATCTGTGTCATCTTTAACTTCTCTCAGCAGTGTTTTGTGGTTTTTATTGTGGGTTTTATTGTTTGTTACTTAGGTTTATTCCTATACATTTTATTCTTTGACTGTTATTAGTGTAAACAGGGTTGCTTTCTTAATGTTCTTTGTGGGTTGCTCATTATCAGTGTATGGCAACCCAGCAGATTTTTATATGATGCTTTTGTACTCTTCAACTTTAATGAATTCATCTATTGATGCTAACAGTACTTTTTAAGTGTTTAAAATCTTTTTGAAAGTCTTCAAAACCTCTCAAGGGTTTTCCACATATAAGGTCATGTCATTGAAGAGCAGAGATAATTTCACTACTTCTTTTCTGACTTAGCTGTTTTCTTTTTCTCCCATAATTGATACAGCCACGGCTTGTAGTAGTATGTGAATACAAGTGGTCTGATTTGACCTCCTTGTTTTGTTTCTGATGTTGAAGAGAAAATTTTCATGTGCATGACGTTAGTTGCTAGCTTTTAAAACTGACCCTCCTATGTTGCATATATTCATCCACTTACTGGTGTCTCATAAATGACTAGATTTTCTCTCTTTTACTTTTGTTTTCTTTCTTTGATTGAATAATAATTGATCTGTTCATATTCATTGAATTCTTTCCTGTGCTTAAATCAAGGGCAATGTGTAGTCTGTCCAGTAAAGTGTGACAGTCCATCACTGTATTCCTTAATTCTAAAATTTCTGTTTAGTTCTGGTTTATATTTTTTATCTCCCATTGATATTCTTATTTGGTTCATGAACTGATTTTCTGAGCTCATTAATTATCTTTATGCTGATTATTTTGCAACTTTATCAGGAAAATCATACTCATCTGCTTCTTTGCATTAATTTCTGGAGATTTATTTTGTTCCTTTGATTGGACCATGTTTCCTATGTTTCATATTTTGCAACCTTCATAATGGACTCTGCACATTGGAAAAAAAACAGCCACCTTTCTTATTCTGTAAGAGCTTGATTCTCACAGGAAAAGACCTCCTCTTTTCAGGTGAACTAAATATTCTGGGGACTTAACAAACTTTCTTACTGGGTGCATGTACCCTGGCCTGTGTAAGTTACCAGCTAGACAGTTGTATGTTTATCTTTTCCCACACATTTGTAATTCTTCTATTCTCTAGTATCTGATTGTGACCCTTTAGGTTCTCTGGACCCCAAAGGGGCTGCCCAGCTGTCTGTTCTCAGAGACATACAAAATTTTGGAGTGTGTTAGAATCTCTCAGTGCTCTGAGTCTGAATTAGATGAGACAGAAACTAAGCCCTTGGACAGCACCCTAAAAAACATTGCATTTTGGACATAGAAATTTCAGTTTTCTCTTTCCCTTCCCAGGGAAAGACTGGGAATTTTTCTCCTGTGTGTGTGGAAGGGAATTAATACAAATAAAAGCCTTAAATCCTCCTGCTAGCTTTGATTCATTAGGTTCTCATTTGTGTGGGTGAAGGATGCTCTAATCTGGTTTCCATATTTCTCATGAAATCTATCTGTGTATTGTTGAGTTTGTATCTCTTGGAGAGGTGAGGAGAACATTCTGCTGATGTTCCCTCTCTTGAGGCTCTGGGTGTAATTCAGTTAATTATTAATGCAATAAGTAAGTAAAGTAATGTATATGAGATGCGATAAACTACAGTGAATGCTTAAATTTAAAAAATGCATTACCATAAAATCACATTACTACCCCCTTACTTTCAACTCATGTTCTTGGCACTTTTGGAGCAGTTCTGGAAGTCCTCTTTCATGAGTGTCTTTAGTTGTGTTGTGTGGCTGCTTCAATGTCCCAAGCTAATGCAAAAAATTTACTTTTTGTCTTAATCTCCTTCCTCACTGCTGGCACATAATACTATTCACTGACAACTTAAAGAGGGGAAGGTTTTTGTTTTGTTTTGTTTTTTGTACTGGGAATGGAACTCACAACCTTTTACTGGCCAGGGAAGATTTAATTTGGCTCATATTTCAGAAGTTTCAGTTAATGTTCAGCATGGCAGAAAGGCTTGGACAGAAGAAAGCTGATTGTGTTGTGGCAGCTGGGAGGCAGAGGGCCAAGGTGGAGCCATGGAGGGAGGTACATCCTTGCAAGTTGTGGCCCCAGCAATCACCTGTTCTAACTATGCCCTGCCTCCCAGCATTCCCAGCTATAGTGTAACCAACCCTAAGCCAATCAGTCATCCTCCACAAACTTCCACCTTTGAGTGCATGTGCCTCTGGGGGGACATCCAGATATAAAGCATAGCACCTTTCAAGGTCACTGACTTGGAAGAAGAGCCAGAAGTTCGATTCCAGATCTAACAAATAAGACACATGAGGACAAAATGTTCTGTTTTTATTTAACAAAAGTTGTGGTACATATTTGATCAACCCAGTGATCTAAACCCTGTGATGCTTAAATTAAAAAGCATTGCGATAAATGACACTTTCCTCTAATCTCTGAAAATATACCTCCTCACGGAGAACACGCTTATCTCATTGCTCTTGGCAATGGGTCTTTTCTTGTAATGTTTTTAAAATTTTATTTTAAAGAGGATAAAACAGAATAAAACTAATCAAAACAAACCAATGTAATAGATACAGGACTTCAAACCATTATGAAATCAATAATAGTTACCATGATGTCTCTTGATGTCTTCAAAATAGCTACAGATAATTTGGACATAGTAAATATCAAACAGAACAGAACAGAATACAAACAATAAAAAGAAAACAATGAATGCAGTAAAGGTCTTCAAAACAAGCCAATAGTAAACCCAAAATTGCTACCATAATATAGCTTGCTATCTGTGAAATAACTGCTCCTGTCATCAGATTTGATATAGTCAAACAAAACAAAAGAAAATAAAACCCAACCCAACAAAATAATGCAAATGATATAGGGCTTCCAAAACAAGACCACAGGGAATCAGCAATGGCTGCAACCCCCAGAAGGAGACCCCGCTAGATGTCACACTGTGTACCACTGTCCTCTGAACCTATGATCAGATCACTGGCCCTAGACCTGCAGTTAGTGAAACACCAAAGCACCTCAGGCATCCAATTGCGTTTCACCTCCATAGTTACCATCACAGCCTGTGTTTCCCTGGAAAAGCCAGTCACTTATGGAGTGTGGGGGGTGGTGGTGGTAGTGGTGGTAGGGGTTGGTTATTTCTTGTTTGCCAGCCAGTGCACTGCAAGGGGCTGGAGCCTGCTGTTCCAGTCCAGCAGCAGCCCACACGTGTCATTGGTTCCCAGACTGGTGTGTCCTTCTTCTCTCTACCCTCAGTCCATGACTGGCCATAATATATATATTTTTTTAATTTAAACACTCATTCTATTTTTCAGTCATTCCTTATCCATAAAGCAATTTCAAATAATTTTAAGTTCCTTGAAAAAAACATGGTTGCTAGTTAAGTTGGTGATCAAGGAATTGAAATGTTTTAGTACAGATATCTTAAAGACAGAGAATAAGTTAGCTAGGTAAAGACCTGTGAGCACAGGAGGTACTTTGGTTCATGAACTTCATTCCATTGTTCTGGGGAAGATGGCGGATGTCCATCCCTGGATGCAGGGTTTGCAAACAGAAGCAAAATTTTGCCAAATGCTTTTGTTCACCAGCTGAATTATTTGTGAATGCAAATACTTATAAACCAAGGTATTACTGTACCTAGGAAAAACACGGCAGGCAGAGAAAGAGTAAGTGTAAAGGTCAGAGGCAGGAACAGTCTTGGTAAAGGTCTCATGGTGAGAGGCCATAGCAGAAGGGGGAATTTGTATGCAAACAGGCCAGAGAGGCCATGGGGACCCCATTGTTGTGGGACTTGTAGATCAATATAAATGATGATCTTAGTTTCCATTTAGAGAGAGCTGAGCGGCCATGGAAGACTGCAGAGTGAAGGGTGTGAGGTGGCTTCTGCCTCAAAGGGCTCACTGTGGATGTGCTTGGAAACTGGACCGTAGGGACACAAAGGTGGGAGTGTGCTGCTGGACTGGCCACTGGCTAACTGGTCCCTAGAAGGGAGGTGGCAGTGGTCTGTGTAGAGTTGTGAGCCAAGGCAGTCTCGATTTGGGACATTTTGAGGCTCAGTCCACCAGGCATAGACGTGACCTGTATGAGAGAGAAGTCAAAGGTGAACCATAGATTTCTGCCTCAAGAACTGGGAAAATCAAGTTGCCAGTTAATGCAAGGGGGAGACTCAGACTCCCTAGAGTGGAGAGGGAACATGATCAGTTGGAGTTGCCGGTCAGACCTCCACACCTGAGGACAGTTCAGCACGTGTGTGTCCTGGAGTTCTCTGTCCACTGAGGACGCCTACAGCCTTGAGTCTGAAGTTGCCTGATGGGGTGGGGGTGGAGCAGAGCAGAAGTCTGGCCTTAGATGTGAGGAGGGCAGTGAGCGGGGTGGAAGAGGACTGGAAAGTTCAGTGTTCCCAGAGCTGAGGGGAGAAGGGAAAGGGGTGCTCTCAGGTGGCAGAGATGGGCTGCCCTGAAATTCTGCTGCCGGGACCTGATACAGATGTGCTGGGTCAGTTTATTACTGCTTTTGCTTATGTTGAGCCAGTGATCCACCTCAGCGCTGTACGCCTTAGCTTTTGTGAAGGGTAAATAGTGTGCATCTGATCCTGATAATGACACATTTAGATAGTGCTCCCGCGATTGCTGGGGACACCCCCCAGCTCCTGCTCTGCTGTTTCCAGATAGTTCCCCTGGAGAGGGAGCTGCCCAGCAGCTGCCCAGTGGGAGGTTAGAAATCAACACCCAGTAACCTCCTAACGCCAGTCCCCTTCCCCTCAGGCACCTCTCAGGTTGACAGGAGGTGCCCGCAGGCCTCTTCTGACTTCTCAAGGGACCAAACATTACTTTATTGTCTCTGTCTTTACTTCTCTGTCCCTGCCTAGTTTCCTGCTTGTTTCACCAGGGTAGGCACATTCTTGCATTACAAGGGTCAGGGAACAGGAGACCTGAAGGTCCCTAGGATGCTTGGTCCAGTTCTGTCCTTCCCTAGGGCATTAGGCCTGTCTCCTGCTGGTAGAGGAGCCCTGTAGATCCTAGGTGTCTTCTCTTTCATTGGCTGCTGTGCTCTGGGATGCTCTTGAGTTTACTGTCTTGTGGGAGCCCAGATGAGTGACACACTTAGGTGAGTGACCCAGGCAGAAATCTGGAGGAGCAGGGCCAGGCTGGTTTGCAGCGCCGATGGCTGTGGTGTGACAACCTCCTGTCAACCTGAGAGGTGCCTGAGGGGAAGGTTTAATTGCATTGCTGTGTAATAACTACTGGACAGGTGTCAAGGGTTAGCGCTCTTGTTTGAGTTGACTTGGAAAAAACTGCAAGACATTCTGTCCGATTTTCAGCGGGCTCAGTCTTTGCTATCACTAGTGAGCGCGTGTGACTGAGAAAGGCGGGAAATCGGCGCGGGTGGGGGGAGCTACGACGCATAAGGCAGGTTGCTTGTGAATAACTGCGTTCTGAGAAGTTACTCATATGTTATTTTTGTGACACTGGGCTAGAGAATATAAACATGTCAAGTGGTATTGCAAGGCTCCTTTTTCCGTGTGTAATGGCAGAAGCCGTTATCAAACCTCCTTTTGAGAATATTTAGAAGTTTTATCTGGAATCTGAAGGCACAGCCATTTCATGCAGGCTTATGAATAGCAGTGAGTCAACTTCGGTAAGTGAAAAATACATAAATTTTATGTGCCCTAAAACAAGATCTATCACAATATTATTGGAATGTTTTAGTGTAGCGGTATTCGGCTTTTCCGAAGACTATTTGGTTTATAGGAAATTTATCAATTGAGCTACGGGTTTTGTTAACTGGTCATTTTGTTATTTGTATATGTGTGTAGATACAGAACCTGATTTTTAATCTTTGCTGTGATTTTTTAGTTGTATATTCAGAAAACATAGGGAAAGATTCATTTGTTGTTAAAGTTTATAATTAGAAAATACTGCCTTTCTGGAGAAACCTGAATGATTTCTCTTTTCCCCCTGTAATTACTTTTATATACACATGCATTTTTGTTGTTGTTTAAACTTGTATCTGTTTTGGAAATATAGGCTAAAAAATCAAATGAATAGAGATCTAGAATAAAAAACCAACTTCATTTTCCAAATTTGAGAACCCTGTGGGTGCAGGTGCATTGGCAGAGAAAATCTTTCTTCCTAGCAGTTTAGTTTATTTCTTGTCATCAGTTTGGAAATTTGGGCCTTAGAAAGTGTAATGAGTGAACGTACACTGGTTATTAGAACACATTGCAGGCCAGAAATGCAGAACCTTTTCAGGCCAAGGGTCAAACTATAACCCCAAACCCACTTATTTATTGCAAAGTGCGCCACCACTGCCTTACGCAAAAGACTCTAAAAATAGTGTCTCCCGCCTACCTGAATCCTATTTTGAAGGCAGTCTCTGTTAAAGGGAATTCCTAGATAGCCAGAGAGACCATAGTTTGTATCAAATTCCCATGTTACCATCTGCCTGCCCTTTTGATTGTCTGACTCTTCTGCTGCTTTCTCTCTCTGTATTTTCCTTTTCTTTTATTCAACCTTTCCCCCACTTGTGAGGAGAGGAGATGGAAGATGACCAGAAAGGCAGATAAAGATGAATGTTGCATAAAACATTATTATTTCGTACAAAAATCGGGAATCTTGGCAGAATCGAGGGAGAATGGGGAGCTGGGGACTTGCAAACTTCACATGAATTTTCCTGGCTCCTCCAGATTTGCAAGGACCTAGGGGTTTTGGCTGTGTTTTATCCTTTTTGTATACACTGTGCTCATTTTATTCAGGCTCAGAAAAGAAAAAATTTCAGGGTTTTAGTTCGGTCATCGTCTGTTGTATAAAATCTTCCCTATGACAGCTCTGCACATGGTCCCTTGTGACTGTACCACAGCATGCAGATTTATTCAGTGACAGAGGAATGTCTGTGTAAACTGTATTACATGTAGGTCCTCAGTGTGCTAGGGTGACATTAAAAATTATAGCTCTAAAGATCCCAGCATGCCTTAGAAATGCTGGTGTGACATGAAAAAAAAGAAAGCAGATTTAATGAGAATGCTATTAAAAAGTAAGAATTAAACACATACATGTTGCAAAAAAAAACTATTCAAAAGACTTTTTTTCCTTTTAACATTATTTTTCTAACTTTCCAATTATATCTGTATTAGCTTTATAATTAAGTCTCTGCCATCAAGAAAGACATTTCCAGTACCGAGAAGTATGGTTTTCTTATGTTCTGGCTCTTTAGTGTCATTCAGCCCCCAGTTTTCTTATTCCCTGTTTGGATTCTAAACTTTTTGATTCTACTAATAGGAAATAAATTTACACTTTCAAAATAGCCAGGGAAAAAGGTGTACAGTTCATCAGCCTGTGCAAAAATAGCATTGACGTGAAACTGCTGGAGCCCTAAATAGGGGAGGAGACATGAGGGGGCCAAGAAGTGGGCCCGCCGTGGCTGCTGCAGTCTGGCATCTTCTCCTGCAGGAAACACCAGCCCTATTCAGTTAGAAGAATCAGGTGTCTTTTCTTTTCCTTTTTTTTTTTTCCAAACAAGATGTTTCTTCAAAAGAAATTTCTGATTAATGTGTGGTTAAACCTAGGTCAGGTCTTACTTGGAAACATATTCAAGACTTTTAAAGTCCTTTTTAAAGAAAATGTGGAATATACTTTGAGTTTCTCATTGTTTCTCACAAAAACAATAGCTTGAAAACATTGCGTATTACCTTTCTTGCCTACAAAATGTGCTCTGGAGAAAAGTGGAAAATATGCTTCATCAGGCTGTAAATACAGAACGATTTAGTCACCTCTATTTTATATAAAAAGTGCAAAATAGCACTGTAGCTACTTTATCTGAAATCAGAACTTTATTTTTTATAAAACAAAAATGCGACAGATATTAGATTTAGAAAATGTAATGTTTGTCAATACGGTACTCAGAATAGTTAATTGTGGAGTATAATTCTGACATTGTTTCTTCTTTGGATTTATTTAGATGCCTCTATTTTTCATACAGTTAGGGGACAAATAACTGCCCTGTCTATGTGACTAGTTCTGTAAAACAGTTTTCTGTGATGAGTTGCAAGTTCATTTATCCACTTAGAATCTAGAATATGTATTAATTACTACAGAATGTTTGATGTCAACTCATGAATGTAAACACTTACTTCCACAAAATGTAATCATCTTAAATATGGAGCATCTCTAGATGTCTCAGAAATATGCTGAAAATTGAGCACAATTTGAATTTCCAATAAGGATTCAGCATTCAGTCCATACTTCCAGAAAATAACATTCTCAGCAATAACAAGATTTAACTCAAACTGGTACATACATATTCTTCACTAAACAATTGTAGGTAAGCAAGATCATCACAGATTCATTTGCTGTGAACAACTGGCTGCCCATGGAAATTAGCTTAATTCTGCAATAAAGAATATTACACTGCAGTGAAGTTTAATACGCTATTACACAGTGTTCTTTGAAATGCAGTGCCGTTCTTTTGTACGCTGATATTAAATAGCCATTTTATAGGCTAAAAAAGCTCAGATATTATCAGTTTTATGTGGTTTTACCAGTGTTATCATTAGCTTTGGGCTGCTTCTGGAATATTCTCAAAGAGCAAGTGCTGATAGAACGTGGTCTTCAAGAAGCCATTTGCTGGGTAATTGAAGAGAAGTGACACTGATGGAAATACTATCGCAAGCGAGGAGCCTGTGGCTGCCTTGGGTTAGTTTCTAGAGCATCTAGATAGACCGAAAGGGGAAGGTGGGGCTGACCCCCAGGGTATATTCCCATTGGTACAAAGGATGCCGCTTCTGTCTGTGAGTTCAGGTCAAGCCACACCCAGCTACCCTCGTTTGTTATGTCAAGAGGCACAAGAGGTGACCCCAGGGATTGGACACTAGAGGACGGACCTTAGAGGAGCTGCTTTTTGTGTAAGTGGTGTTCATAGATGACATTTAGGAAAATATGTCCCATAAGTTTTAAAAATGGGTTAGCCAACATGGGCCCTCAGTGGCTGAAGTTACCTGGGTGCCTTCAGTGCTAGGAGTGAATTCTGAGCCCAGAAGCGTAAGGTCTATCTTGAGATGCTCTTTGGTTTGATTAGCAGGATCTTTCAAAGTAGTTCACATCATCTGAAACTAGGTAATGGTAAGATTGACACATGACCAGAGGTTAAAAATGATCCCACAGCCTGTGCCAGCAGCGCTCATACATAACTCTGCGTTATCAGTGGGTGGTGATTGTTTTTGTGCTGTGTTATGTGTGCACATAAATCCTGATGACACCTACCATTACCCTCTTACTAAGTCCTTTAGCGATGAGAGTCGCACTTGTTCCTTTGCTTTCCTCGGCATGCACTCTTCAAGTTTTTCCAAATAGCCTTGCTTGTAAGGTGGAAGTGGTGGGCTACAGTGTTGTATGTGTGTGACTCATTTCTTTTCTAAAGGCTGGCCTCGGCTTAAAGCAGCACTAGGGGATGCAAGAAGATGTAGATGAAGATCTACAATTACACATAACAGGAATTTGGCAGGAGACTCCTTGTATTACAGTTTGTGGGAGTGTATAATTGTATAACTGTCAGTATAATTATAACTGAATTTGGCCGTTGTAGTAATTTATTAGAAAGAAATTTATCTCCTTTTTTTAAAAAGGAGAAAACATGAGGACATTCTTAAGTATTCAGTAGAGGAAGTTGTCATTGAGCCAGTTGTTCAGATATCATTGGTGTAAACCTAAGTTGGCTCTACCACTTTGGTACCTATGGTTCAGAATTTTTATATTACTTTAAAAGGTTCACATTCTTAATGTGTCCCAACTTATATGATTACAAGTGTAATAGGGTATTTTAGTAAAGTCATGATTATGATATTAACAAGAGGAATTTCTAGAAAGCATTCAGAATATTCTATAGTAAGGAATAGGAGCATCTCAGTCTAGGGGAAGAAGAGAAAAATCAGAATTTCAGTGTCACATGTATTTGCAGGTCTGCAGCAAACTACGCTGACATCAGCATAGAAATGTGCTCTTCAGACCTTCTGGAGGCTGTTTAATTTCTATTATTTTTCTTTTAATGCGAAACATAGTTAATCTGGTACTTTGTAACCCATGAAAAGTCATTCTTTGGCATTGGACCTAAGGGTCCATCTTCCTGATTATCAGATACTTCCTTCAACTCCATGTCCGAGCCTTGTCTCACATAGCTACAAAGCAGTGTTTCTTTTCAGTGTCAGGAGCTGTAGCCAGGTGGCATTGAGACATCAGTGTTTTACAGTTCAAAAATGCACAGATTGATGGAACTCTGTACCCTTTGATGCTAAAGCTACCATTGTCATGGAAACCAAGATTTTCTGCAATTACTTTTACCAGTAACTGTGTTTACATCCTTGTGCATATATATTTCTTGGAGCTCTGTTTCCTGTTTAAGCTGATATTTTTGAATCAGAAACAATATATTCCACTTATTTTCCTTATCACATTCTATGATTGTCTATAAACTGAAGAGGAAAGCTAAGTGTGAATCCAATCAAGATTATCTTTTACTATGTATAAGGCTTAAATCTGAAAACGCTTCCTCCTTCAATGGCTGGGTAATGATATACTAGGATTCAGTGCACAGGATCACACATTCTCTTTGTCTTAACCTAAACAATTCAACCGACTTCTAAATTGTCAACAGAAGTTGATTTTCCACAAAAGTTGATTTTAGCAGAAAAGTGAATTTTCATTATCCATTAACTGAACATGTTAGCCACATGAGACAGCGCATTCAGAAATGGTATTCATGAAGGTATTTGTTAAGTGCTCTGTCGACCTGAGTGGAAGATGACATTGCATGGTGTCCCGGTCTATGTCCTAGGGTAAGGAAGAGCATCCGGTTTCCTGTGGATATTGATCAAGATACTTTGTACAGAAACATAAAAAAAAATTTTACAAGACTTGGAGAAAAGACCTCATAATAGACTGATTCTCACAGGGATCTGACATATTTTTAGTTCAATCTGGAACCTCTGTTTCAGTAATCACAGCTCTGTGATAGGTATTTACAGCCCACACATTGCCAGACACTACTGTTTCTGATTATAGCTTTGCATTTGCTTCTTTTGAATTTAAATAATTTGTGGACCTTATCCAAGCATCTGACTGAGTGACACTGTGCCTCATGCCTGACAAGGAAAAGAATCAAACAAAATGATGGTACTTTCCTCGAATACTATATTAAATCAATTATTGGAGGCATAAGCTTGCTCCAATCAATAAAATAATTTATTTTCTTTAAGTGAAGACTAAAAACTTGCCTTATCCTTTCTCATCTGTATCTTTCACGTATTTACCTACCGTTGCTTCCCCGCTGCCTGGCACCATACACTGGTAACTATTTTTGAATAAATTATATATATAGAAGAAATACCTATAGCATGTAAAAGTACATTTGTATGTAATTATAATCTATCTAAAGCTTTTCCTTTTCTGATTCTTGCCAGAATTTTTAGTTTTTGGTGGCAGTTACAAACCCGGAGTTCCTGGTGCTTGTGCCTACAATGTCAGCCAGCCCACAAATGAGTGTGGCGTCACCAGGCCTCCTAACTGTGAAACTGTTCCTTCCAGGGCAATAGGGCGACCACAGGGCTGTCCTCAGCAGGTTTTTGTTTGGTTTCTTGATGCCCCAACTTCCTTTCATAGCTACATGGACCATGAAGTCCCCAGAGTTAGAGCATATGAATCAAGAACTTTTTACTTGATTTATGCAAAAATAGAATCATTTTTAATCTTCACTTATTGCAGCACTTGTATGGTTATTGCTGTCTTAAGATATCTCCTCATGACTTTTTTAGAGTTTCAGACTTTTAAAAGTTTTATTTATCTACCATTTTTATTTGCTTGCTTTCATAATGTATTTAATTAAGTGCCATTTTCTGGACAACAGTCAGTATATGTAGTGATAAAGCACTGAAACCATTGAGGATTTTATGTGGTTAAAAAAAAAAAACAAAGAATCCACTGTTGCTGTTCTTATTTAGCATTGGTCTTGAAGTGTTGGCCAATATAATAAGAGATAAAAAGTAACAAGACAGGTAGTGAAAGATAGGTAGATAAAATGTAATTATTTGTAAGTGGTGGGCTTACTTACTTTGGTTTACCAGTTAGGAAACAAAAATCAAACAAAAAAAGAGAAAAATAAGTTCAGTATTAAGCAGTGGTTCTCAAAATATGGTTCCCACGATCATCATAGAGGTTTGAAATGTTAAAGCTATTTTCTTAATAACGTAGATATTTTTGTCTTTTCTACTTAGTTTTAGGAGCATATAGTGAAGTTTTCTGGTGACTTAGTGATATATTTTCCTCATAAATTGAATGCAGAAGCGTATGTTAAGAGTCAGCTCTTTTCTAGTAAGCCAGACAATACTTTTCCATGAATTCATAAAAAATTTTAAATATTAAAATTTCAAACATATAGTAAGTATTGATTCAAATGTAAGAGCTCTGTGATTTCATCAGTAAATTTTGAAATAGTTTTCTGATAAAAATTTGAAGACTGATGCAAAGGATAAGCAATATATATATATATTTATTTATGCATTTAATAGTAATAAACATAAGTGGAAAAAAGTAATGAAACAATAAATGTGAAATATATTATACCATTCTATATTATAGGATATCAGTATATTGAGGTCTTAATTATATTTCTCAGTGGTAAGTTTGATTATAATAAAAATTTTCCTTTCCTTTAATTAATGTAGATTTCATGTATTTTCAATATATCAGTGTTTGAAATATTTAGCATATTTCAGTGGAAATATGATAAATTTATGCAAATGAAAATTTTTGCAAATTTTAACTAAATAAGTGTAAAGTATTCAAGAATAAGAGTAGTAACTGTAAAGAGCATGTTTTTAAAGAACGGGGGACATCTGTCATATCTGTTATTAAAGTTTATAATAGGAAGTCAGATCTCAAAACTGTCATTATTGTGTACTGTGCATATGTGTATGTATATGTATCTATGTGCATTTATCATGGGGTAAAGGAAGCACTGATGTCCAGTATTACAATAAAAGTTATATAAATGAATGTATTTCTAATCAGTTCTGTAATGATGAAATGTGATTGATATTAGAGGCATTGCTAAACATTCATAACATGTTAGGAAGCAATTGTAAGTGGAAAACCTTCTTGGATAAATGTTTGCTATCATGAATCAATCAAGTGCTTTAAAGTATTCCTGTTCTTTAATATAGAAAATTTATTTCTAGCAACGTCTCTTGAGAAAATGATCAGAAATGAGAAAACATTTGTACACAAATCTATCTACAGCAGCATGCTTTATAATAAGACACATTTTACAACAACATATGTATCTATATCTTGGTCCATAATTAAATAAATATCACATGACAAAGAAAAACAGCATATGATATATATTTTTGTGGGGGTTGGAGTGTTGATAGAGGGTCCTGCTACGTAGTTCAGTCTGGCCTTGAACTCACAGTGATCCTTCTGCCTCAGCCTCCCAGCTCTTGGGATTACAGGCCAGCATCACCTTGCGCATTCTGGAATGTTATTAAGCAAGAAGTGGATGCAACATTTCATATAGTTGAACAACACAACAGTAGAGATTACAGTATTCATCAACCCATGTAAACATGTATCAAACTAGTAGAGCTCTATATCTTCATACATTAATCGTGGTTATCTCTGGATTCTGGGAATTATGCATAATTTTATTATTTCTTTAATGCCTTTCTGTATTTTCAATTAAGGAACATGTATCACTATAAAAAAAGTGACACAGTTCAACGAACTTTACAAATAACTGTTGAAGTTTTAATTTATATATTAAGACCAGTCAGACAGCTGCTGTAAGATGAGCTTTGAAATGAGATTCGAAATGCCATTTTAGCTCTTGGTTACCTGCTCTTTTCTGTCTGCTGGTTATTTCTGGGGGTGGACTCTCCATCTTCGGAGTGCACTTAGTTACTGCCTGTTTGCTAGGAAACCATGAGGCTTTTCTGCATCTTTAGTTTCCTCACCTATCAGAGGGTTCCCTGTCCAAGTTTGAGACCTGGAAATCAGTGAAGAGGAGCTCTGAAGCTCACCTTTTCAACACTGATTCTATCTTTTGTCTGTAATGTTTCTCTTCCACTAAACCTTTCCTTCTAAGATATTCTCTTTCCAGTTGTGCTTCTGTATCTTCTCCTTTACCTTCTAAGGTCTGCAGATTGGAGAAGGGACGAGAAGGTCACTTTCTTGTCCATCCCTTAGTGCTGCTTAGGCAGTGTCCAGTCCTTGTGGTGCATATGAAACTCTGCTCATGGTTATAGATGCTCTAAGAAACTGTGGAAATTTAAGGACTTGGTGTAACTGGACTGACTTCCACTTAGCAGTGCTGGAGTTGCGTTTTTTCTTTTCATTTTGCCCTGTTTTGTGGGACCTTATGCTACCTACAGTTATAGACAACTCATGCCTGGACGCATATGTTTCACATCTGAAATCATTAGCAGTTGGGCAATCCATCTTTTGATAAAGTGTCGTATATTGTTTATGAAAATGTTAATTTGCAATCAGATATTTTAACCAGTAACCGGTCTGCAATGCTTACTAGAAAATATTGTTACATGTAGTTATTAATTCAAGTGTCTCTAGATATATTAATGCATGACGATATGCATGTACCCATGTGCATGCATGTGAAAACGTATGCAGATCCTTTTACTCAATAGCAAATGTAAATGTTATTCAACTGCTATTGAATTTTATGGTATAAAGTTTTAATCCCTGTATACATTTTAACTAGCAAGGGAAAACCTTAGCATTGATTTTCTTTGTCTGATTTGTCATTGCTGGGTGGGATTGGTGGTGTTCGATGCCTCTGTGTGATGGATTTGTACTGATAAATCTCTTTTTAAACTTGCAGCAAATAGTGGCAGCAATAAATGCAGGGATTATACCCTTAGGAAACACCTCCAATCAAATCAGTCACTGGGATTTGGGAAGCTCCTTCTTCTTTGCTGGCACTGTTATTACAACCATAGGTAGGAGACGACTTATTTCATGTTTCATTTTGGTACAGTGTGTGACTGAGAATTCATTGGTTTGAAAACTTTTATTCACTTGGTCGAAATGGTTGCCTGAAAGTAGAAAACCAGATGATAATAAATTGGTCTTGAAAATAAGGTTGAAAAGTTTGATCAGAGGAGTCACAGAAATGAATTAGTTGTGATTTCTGAGTACTGAGTAGGTCTGAAACATACATGAAAGCTTGAGCAGAACAGCAGTCCCCTGACGGACGCCCAGCGACGTCAGGACTGGTCACCCTTTCCAATTTGCAAATTTTAACTCGACATTTCAGCAGGCTGTGTGTGTTGTTATATGGCCATGTATTGTGTTGACTTCAAAGTTGGTTTTTATATAGTTTTGCCTGTAGCAAAAATAGAAAAAGTTAACATAGAAATATAACAATTACAGAAAGCACGGCAGTTCAGGTCTTTGATGTTTCGCTTAATCACGTTGTGTTAAAAGGGTTACATCATAGGATGTGGTCTCAGTTTTGGGCTTGGTGATGCATAAAGTTGAGAACTTCATAGCAGTGGACAGAGAGTGTGTAGCTGTCTGCTACATTAATCAATCTTTTAGTGTCCAGACGCTCTCTAGAGGTTGTAATACACACCTCATATTCTGTGAGGTGTGGAAAGGCTTATAGCTTTCCTGCTCATGGAAGGAGGTGAATTGTGCGAAAGAGAAGGAATTCACAGTTATGAATGAATTTCAGGTAGAAGAAAGTATCAGCCGTGGGGAATTTTTCCCTTCCACATAAGCTGGCAATGAGATTTCCTGGTATGGAACTGATCTCTGGTTACGGGATGAGTTAAGTTTCTGAAAGTTTCGATTTTATAATGCCATCAGCAAATTACAGAGAGGGTAAAAGTTTCAAATCTGTTTTATATTCAAGTCCTCAGTGAGAGAAAAATGGAATAGTTATGGGTGAGTTCTTGCTTATGTATTTGTATTTTCCTGTAATTATACGAATGCACTGTAGTATCTCTTTGCATTGCATCACTTGCCAGCAAAATGAATACCTTAGCCGGTTGGATTTTACCTTTGTTACAGGGTCAAGAAACTGTTTACTTGTACATTTCAACATTGTCAAATGTTGTGGCTGTGAAAATCTGGAAGAAGGGCAACCTTGATTTCTAACCATAATAACAGGTTACATTTAAGGCTTAGACATGTTGGCCATTTCTACCCTGGAAATAGCTATTTATTGTGTAAACTACTTAGAATTTGCAAAGGAAAAATAATCTCACAGACCAAGTGAGACTGGTTTGCTCCTTCCCAGTTGAAAACTCTGAAGGCCAAGTTGGAACTCATTGTGACCGCCTCTAAATTATTTTGCAAGAAACTCAGTCATTACACAGACTTACTGTTGCATCTTATGTTTATAAACAGTCTCATTTTTGAATCCTCCAGTTCAGTATGTTATATAGACATGTACTTCAATGCATGGAAAAATAAATGATTATTACCAGCTTCACACCAAATTATAGCCATTAAGCACTGTAGCCGATTATTTAGGTTATTTAGGTAGCTACCCACATCTCCTACTGTCCCATCTCAGATTTAGGCTTAGGTGACACTTATGGTATTCTGACTCACCTACATGGGGACCTTTTACTTCATGGTCTTTTTACTCCTAGGTCAAGGTCATCTCCTTTGACCTTGCACTATATTGTAAATGAGTACAGGGTGAAAATTTTGGCTTCTTTCTGAAGTGTGCTTTTGATATCCAAATTATGACTTTCATATGATTTAAGGTATAATTATTAATACTGATGATGATACTAATTATGAGCTTTGAAATGTATACAGTGTTAGCAGTTATAGAAATTGAAACATGTAGTACTAGCTACATTGTGTCTCTCATTTAACAAATACAGTGAGTTTCATAAAAATACAGTGTTCGGCTATTTCAAGTGCCTTTGTATGCACAGTAGATCATGGGGCTCAACTGCTCAGGATTGTCCAAGGTTTTCTCTTCCATTCTTCCAATCAGTTTATCTAAGAATCATGCAGTCATGACTCTTACTATTCATTGGGAATATTCCTAAGGATGTTTAGTTGTATGAGTTAGCATATTAAAATTCCACACATAATCTTAGATGATCACTTCATAGACTGACATGTGCTTTATAAAACTGTGTCCTCCCAAACTTTTCTTGACTTCTGTTCCACAGTCACCCAGGCTGAAACGCGTCTCTGATCTCCTGTCTGGCGTGCTCTGTGTGCCTCAGCTGGCCTTGTTGAGTTGGCTTTTGAGTAGAGCTATTGGGTAACTGTTGTGCACCTTCAACCTGTCACCATTTCAGCCCAAGCCAGCATCATCTTATGTCAGTGTCATTGCAGAAACCTGCTCAGAACACTTCCATAGTTCCCAACTCAGTGATCAAAAGCCATCGTCCCTGGACTGTCTCCCTAGTGAGATGCGAATTCTACAGGGTTAGGTTAGGGTTATTTATTTGAGTTTTTTGTGTATTCTCTATGCCTGACACCTAGAAAACACTCAGTAATTATGTTTCAAATTAAAAGCAAGTAAACATCCTAAGTGGCATGAGCTCTGGAATATTGAATATTAATTAACACTAAATTGATACCTGTGATACTAACTTCTTAGCTCACTAAACAGGTTTGTTTACCAGCTTATTTTGCTAATCCATTTATTTAACAAATAATTAAAAAAACTATTGCTCTGCTGCTATAAAGATCCAAGATAAATCCCTTGACCTTTAATTGCACATGGATCCACTGGGGTACCAGCAGGCAGACCTTCACAGGGCAGAGTACCAGGTACCGTGAGCCGTTAACTGGCATGGATGGGGCAGTACTTCACATGGGTGTCAGGGGCGAGGAAGGAGCAGGGCCACTCCCTTCCTTAGTAAGTGTTGTCTTCATTGAGACTGGAAAGAGGTTCATGATCTAGTCCTTGAACAAAGGTGGAAAGGGAGTACTGTAGGCATCTAGCGCTCCCGTGGAGAAGGCGAAGGGTTAGACACAGTATTGCCAGTTGTCTGGAATTGTAGTTGACGGGATCTACCCTCTGGAAGGCATATATCAGCATCAGTCTAGGTAACTTCTGTTGGATCCTTACTGCTTCTGCCACCTCTTGGAGAAGAGGGAAGTAGGGACACAATTCCTACTTGCAGTCTCATATGGCAGATAAAGTTTTCACGCGTGGCTGGATGCGGTAGTGCACGCTTAAAGTCACAGCTACTGTACTTGGGAGGCCAATGCAGGATGATCACAAGGCCAGCCAGGAAGTGAGATACTGTTGTAAAATAATGAAAAGGGTTAGGGATATAGCTCAGCACTGCTGGGTTCAAGTCCCAGTGCTGTGCATGGGTGCACACACACACACATACACCCACCCACACACACACACACACACACACACACAGCTTACACACACGAACTAACTGGGGAACAGCAAGAAGTCTTGTCCAGTCTGATGTTGCACAGAACAATGCTCTAAGTGCTGTGTGACCCAGGAAAGAGGGGGAGCACCTGAGAGCAGGGCTTGGAAGGTGAGGCTGCAGCAAAACTGGGTTTGAGCTGCGCTCTGAGGAGCACACTTTGTTCAGGCTGGTGCAGGGGCACTGCTATGCAGTCTGGGGTGTGACTCAGTGACAATCCAAAGTGGATAATGAGCTCGATTTATTTTGGGGAAGAAAAGCATTTGAGTAAACCAAAGGGGCTGTTTAAAGGCATAGTGGGAAATATTATTGACTGATTTAGATGTGAAAATGTGGTTTAATATAATTTGGTCTTTGAGGATTTTTGTATCTAGTATAATAAAACAGAATGTGGTTTTTTGGGGAGGGGTACGGGAAGTGAAATGGAAGTTAGCAATGGGGACATCAGAAAATGTGCCTTTCAGAAAGAGGATAAGCAGGAATCAAGAACTCAGACAGGGCCAGCGGGGAGTCACTGCTGTGACCAGGCGGGCCCAGAAAGACTCGAAAGTGTTAGCTAGGGTGACAGTGTTGGTGTGGTGTGGAAGACAGAGGGTAAGACAGGAGGATGAAAGAATGAGGTGCCGGAACCCAGCATTCTTGGTGACTAAGAGAATGAAGAGAGGGGAGGGAAAATGTAGAATGTGAAATGAATATTTCGGCAGCACACTTGCAAGCCATGAAGACTGCCAGTCGAGCCTGTTAAAAAGCAGCCAAGATTTTACATGTTGTGTCATGTTAGAAAGCTCCATAACAGATTTTTGGTCCTTCTGTTTTTACTTGTTTATTCTTTAAATCAGCCTGCCTAGGAATACAAGGTGGTTACGTTCCCTCCTTTGAGTTTTAATACTCAAGAACAGTGACCCATTGGAACGTGAATAAACCAACCACGAGTAATGGCAGTAAATACCAGCAAAGAAGCTCCTGTGCAGTGACTGAGAGAAACCAGGGCAAGGAGTGGGAGGTGTTCTGAAGAGGCTGAGGCAAGAACTCTCTGAGGATATGACATTTCATCTGAAACCTGAAGGGTGACAAGAAATCAGCTTCGGAAAGGAAAGTGGAAAGACAAGTTCAGTGAGAGGGCACAGCAAGGGGGCAAATCCTGACCGGGCAGGGGCTCAGGTTCCTTTGGGAATTCAGATGAGGGGTGGGGCAGGCCTTGGAGGCAGCGCTTAGTGAAGAAGTGAGCTTGGCAGGAGACGCTGGTGCCCTTGGTACTCAGTGGGTCACACATGGTAACATCCTAAATTCAGTAGCAAGCCACTGTGGGGTCTAAGCAGACAAGAGCAGCGCTGGGACCCCAGAATGCAAAAGCAGAATCAGGAAGACCAAGGACAAGTACGGTGGGACTGCTGGGATTTGAATCCCTAATGCACTGGGTCAAGAGGTGGACATGAGGGTGCTGCCGTCTTTCATTGGTAATGCGGTTGTTGGGAAAGTGGGTGCAGGTGCAGGTGGGAAGGAGGGGATTCTGGGGTTCTGGATGGGAGGAGGAGCCGGCTGCCATCCTTTCCCTCTCTCTCCCGTGCACCCTCCTGCCCTTCCATCTTCTGCTGATGGGCAGCGTGGTGAGAAAGCCCTCACCACATTCCCAGTGAACGCTGTGCCATGCTGTGTGACTTCCCAGCCACCAAACTCTGAGCCAAGTAGATTCTTTCCTTTGTAAATCATCCGGTCAGTGGTGTTCTCCTAGAGCAACCCAAAAAAGACTAAGACATACAATTAATATATATATATAGTCTTTGTCAAAGTTCCTGGCACAGAATTCTTAAAATCCTCAGATTTTTCCAGTGCTGGAATGTCTTTCATTAGCCATAATGAGCCTCTTTCAGCTGCTCCTGAGTCTCTGATTCCTTGCGGACCCTTGCACAGTTTCAGAACGGGATGTTGGCCACAGGAATGGTCTTAGTTGGGTTTTTTTCCTGCTATGACAGGATACCCCCGATTGGGTAATTTATAAACAATATAAGGTTACTTGGATATGGCTCTGGGGGCTGCAGAGTCCAGGATGCAGCAGCTGTGTCTGGTGAGGCCGCCATCCTGTATCACTTCCTGGCAGAAGGTGAAGGACAAGAGGACCAAAGAGGAGGGAAGGAGAAAGCAAAGGGAAGGAGCTAAATCCATCCCATTATCAGGAGCCTATTGATAATGTGATGACATTGAGCCCTCTGTGGGAGCATGACCTGACCACCTCTTAATGGTCCCCAACACTCATGCGTGGGGGATGAAGTGGCCAACACAGGAACGTAATGAGTTGCAGTGAGATCATAATAGGAGCTGATCATGTGACTAGGGGCGGGACATTTGGCCCCACTCCCAAGCCTTCAGGGAAAGAAGAGTAGCCAGAGGTTGAGTTCAATCAACAATGGCCATTGATCTAATAAGGGACACTTGCTCAGTGAATCCTCCATGAAATACCTCTAACAAGGTACAGAGAGCTTGCGGCTTGCCAGTCCACTGAGGGGATAGGAGGGTGGTGTGCCAATGCCGGGGGAGGGTATGGGAGATGGAAGATTCCTAGCCCATATATCTGTGCATAGCCACACAGCATTTCCGTCTCACTCTTCCTGGGTAATAAATCACTGTCAGCATGAGCAGTGCTTTCCTGAGTTCCGTGCCTCTCTCTAGGGAACTCTGCAGCCTGCAGAGGGTTGTGGGGACCTCTGGATTTGCAGTTGGCTGGACAGGGTGTGAGCAGCCTGGCACATTGGAATCTGACTTGGTATCTGACATGGAGACAGTCTGGTGGGACTGAGCTCCCAACCTGTAGGTCCCAGCTCCCACAAAATTGAGCTGAAGTGTTGGACAGTCAGTTGGGGTCAGAGAGTCAGAGAACTGGGTGGTGAGAAAACTAAATGAGGACATTATTGCGTTAATCCCTGAGAGAAGATGTGGACTTGAACTGAGAAGGGAGCAGTGAGGAAGGTGCACAGTAGGAGAAAAGTGATTTAAAAGCTGTTTACAGATGGAGATAAACATCTTTTAGAATAGGACTTTACAGGGTTACAGTGTTTGAGTTACTTATTGGGGTTGATACTTTAAATTTTAAGTCATTTTTAAACCTCTTCAGAAGTCATTAACCTTTAAGAGGTGCAGTTGGCAAAAATTACACATAATGGGTGACTGTTTCTGATTTGGAGGTCAGTTTAAAGATTAGAATAAAATTAAGATGAGTTATAATTAATAGAAGTCTGTGTTGTATTAGCATACAATTATAGCAATGTCTTCATCTATGCTTATATATAATTAATATTATTTTAATTAAAATAATAAAATTGGCCCCAGTGGAGAGAACACAAGCATGCGGAGGTCAAGATTTCTCAGGTGCCAGTCATTTTCCTGATCTCTGAGTATTGGAACACAGGGACCAGAGACTCGCTGTCATCTACAGTGATTGCAGCAGTGGGACTTCCCTATGAAGTCTGAGAGGAAAGTATTCCTCAGTGTCACAATTCGCACTTTATGGAGAACTCTTATTTTCTGCCACTTGAGTGTTGTGATTGAGTTAAGCTGTGTGGTTTATTTAATTTATTTATTTATTTGCCTTCTTGTTTCCATCCTTTGAACCAGGCACTGGGGCTTTCGATTTGCTTTTTTACCTAGAGTGAATTGCTAAAGCTATTATCACAAGTGCAAAGTTCCTGCAAACTTATATTTTAGTAGTTTGGACTTACGTTTGATTAATTAGGAAAAAAGAAAACATGAAAAATATTAAAGGTCTGAAATAATTTTGATAGGTAATTCTAGAGAGAAAGCAGTGTATTTTGGAAGTACAAACTACACTGAAAACTGTAAAGCTCTATGCTTGTTACCGGCAAGAAATCTTAAGTAGCTTTTCTGAAGAGGTGGAGGGAGTAAGGGCGGGAAGAAGGGAACCAGGAAGTGAAGAGAATTAAGATGTGCTGTGTGCAGGTACCAACTCCCCGGGAGGAAGGCAACATCACGTACTGCAAACATGCACTGACAAAAATAAAAGTTTAAAATAAAGGTAAATATCTTTTCTGTTGGATGTAGTAGCAAACTGTAACTCAGAAGGGTGAGGGAAAATTCTAAGTGGTTCCTCTTCAGCTGTGTGACACCCTAGAAGCATCTGAGTTGGAAATGAATGGGGTTGAAGTCCAGGTGTGGAATCTGACAGCGTTCGTTCCCCCAGGGGAACAGTCCTGGGGCAGCTTTGAGTGTTGAGTGCTGGCTCAGCTGCTTGCTGCTCTCCTGACTAGTGGTATTTCTATTTCACTAATAACTACTGGGATTTCGCTGGTCTCTTAGAGAACTGCATGTTGATTGTTAGAAGTCCACCTTCAGTGAAAATTAAGATTTTTTTTTTTCCAGGCAACTTAAGGATACTTGTGCAAAGCAACTTCTAGTCCTATAATTTAATTTGCCTTTTCCTTTATAGTTTGTTAAAAAGGATGATTATTTTTTAAAAATACGTAATTCTGGTATTGTGTAATTTAAATACAGAAGTTGAAATTGAATTGTTTTGAGTCTTTGATTCTGTTTCTCTTCCTATACACTTAAATTAATGGTAACATATGCTCCTACCATTCAAAATCTGCAGGCAAGCTTACTTATTTGCAAGTTTAAAGTCATTTGTCAGAGAATAGTGTCTATGAAGTGTTGTTAATTTTGTGGAGTATAGATTTATACTGGATGGGCCGTGACACTGAATTATTGCATAGGTCGGATTGTAGATCCCTAAGCAATAATGAAACAGTTGAGTCATCTTCTGTTCCTGTTGCAGTTGTGTGTTACATCAAGCAAAAAGAGGTTTAAATCAGGCACCCCGTTCTCACAGTCCTGTGCTGGTTGAGCAGAGAATTGAGAACATTAAGTATATCATTTTCCTAGAAGTTAAGGGTTTTTATCCTTTTTGTAAAAGGTGAAAGATTTATATGATCTGAACAGAAACCAGAGTTTTTTTTTTTTTTTTTTGTACCAGTGATCGAACTCACAACCTCAAGCTTGCTAGGCAGGGGCTTATGCCGTTGAGCTAAATCCCTGGCCCTCCTTTTTGTAATAGGAGAATGCAGGATGGTATGACATAGATCTAACAGAAATTCCAGCAGAGGAGAGTGGGTCATTGGGTACTATCATTACACTGCCCGTATCACAGGCATATTCAGGTTAGAAATTGCTTCTATTTTGAAACAAAATGCACTTGCCTATGTTTCTGGATATTTTGGAAAAACTTGCAATAACATATTTTTAATCTTCTGCAAAACAGTCACTATCAACTGCTCTGATCTTGAGATTACTCAAAAAGTGGAAGTTAAGAAAATGGCATGCCCTGAGTAAATAATCTCTCTTTCCTCACTTTTCTCTCTTTCTAACCTAGTGGCGCTGTTTGTCCTAGATTATAGAGCATTTGACTGACCAACAGGTGGACAGCCGTTGTTCTAAATGTGATTAAAACTAAGTGAGACGATTTTGAGAAAAATATGTTTTGTAAGTTTCTCAAGTGTTCCTTTCGATAAGGAAAGAATGTGGCCACACATTGGTCCCAGCCTATCCACTTGGAGTTAGTAGTTCGGTACACATTCACTTTCTTCCCAATTGGCTTTTTCCCCTCTGGGTTTTTTCAGACTTGCACAATCCAACTCTTGGAAAATTGGCATTGTTATGTGGTACTGTAAATACTACGTGATGTTTACAGAAAGAGGACCTGTGCCAGATGAACCTCGTGTTTAAGTACCGAAGTTGATGGGCACGTATAATATGTGGCAGATCTGGGCAGTTAATTCTCCAGGGAAAGGAATTCCATGCAACCCACACTTGGTCTAGAGTAGTGCTCGGAAGGATAGTAATTAGAAAAACTAACGAAAGTCACAGGTCACTAGAGTGCACATTAATTACTGATTTTAAACTCTTTCCCCTTCCATTTTTATTTTATTTTATTTTATTTTATTTTATTATTTTATTTTATTTCAAACAAATCAACCAGAAGTGGGCAGGTTCTTGCTGTGTCATTATTCTCTGGTCTAGGAGTGGATAGCCTTTGGGGACGATGCTAGCAGTTATTGAAGGCAGGAAGCAAGGGAAGAACAAAGCGAAGAAGGATGTAGAAAGGAAAAATGAACCAACTGCTCTCTCCACCACACTCTCTCCACTGCATCCAGAACGTCTCAAGCTCCAACTGTGTGCACACACTAAGCAGCTCTGGCGGAACCCGCAGACAGCCTCTCTTCCAAACCATGGTGACCCATGGCGGGCACCGTCTGCCTGCGGTTGGTGATGCATCCCGTCACTTAAGGACTCTCCAGACCCGCCTCCCGTAGTCCCTGTCCCCTGCACCTCTGACCTGCCCCGTGTACACTGAGGTTCTTGTGACTCCCTCCTAGGGAATGATCATTTGCTGGGGCTGCTCATAGAACTCAGGGCAACGGTATACTTCACCTTACCAGTTTATGGGAAAAGAAAACATGAAAGACACAGATCTGTAGTCAGTTGAAGAGGTACCAGGACAAACAATGTGGGGAGGAGGACATGGAGTTTCCATGCCCATGGGGAGCACAGTTCCCAGGGCATCCCACATACAAGGGGAAGCTACTTGGAGCTCCCTAGTCCTTGGAGCTTGGGGATTTTTCTAATGGAAGAAGCTTTGCCTTGTTGGTGTGGTGGACTGTTATGTCCATCCCTAGCTCTTCTGCTTTTCAGAGAAGACCAACAGGGGACTGAGAGCTCCATGTCTGCAGCAGCGGATTGGTCTTTGTGGTAACCAGTTCCTACGTAGGAGCCTTCCCAAAACCCTTTGGTTGCAGTTGACCCTGTCACCCTAGAACTTCAAGGATTGAGGAGCGCTGTGTCAGGAACCAGAGTCAAAGGCCAAATATTAGAACACAAGATTCTTCCAGAACCTCCATTGCTTGAGAAATTACAAGGTTTGGAAAAGAGTTCTGTGCCATGACTCGGGGACAAAGACCTAAGTATAGATTTCTTATAAGTCGTAGTATTAGAAGAGATGTAAACTAGCTTACAATCATTTAAGTAGCTACTGTTTAAAGAGTGGATGTTTTAATAGATAATCTCAGTGGTGCTTTTGAGCGACTTAACAAAACTGTGTTTTAAATCTCACTTGATGCCAAAAAAGAATTGTAAACATGACCTAGTTAATGTATATTATGAAAAATGTGCTGGTTGTATTCAAACAGACTCGTTCTTCTATTTACATGGCTTAAAATAAAAATGTGTATGGTTTTTTGTTTTTAAAGAGTAGCAGTAGAAAGGTCATTAGATTTCAATTTCAGAAAATATGTATTTAGATTTTAGGCCTTGAGACTAGCTAGGATTGTATTTTTGAACAAATCACAGTTGTATGACCCTCAAATTTTTCATTTATCCAGTGGAGTCAGTGTTTCTCATAATCAGGGCTATTGTGAAAGTTAAATAAAATTACATATGTGAAAATAATGGCATTAGAGTAAGCCAACATTTTTATACATTTATTTATATCACTGATATTTATAAATAGAGAAATGCATTTAAAGCTTCAATACATATATCTTACTTTTATAATCCTATAATGTTTTCCCATCATCTAATGTAAAATTAAGTTATTTTAATCATATTTTGAATATAAAAGATTCAGTCTTAAAATAAAATGCTGCTGAAGACTCAACTGATTTTTTCACTTCCACCTTGCACTGTGATATAATAAAATGTACCTATTATTCTTTCAATAATATATAGATAATGCAAAATGTGAGCATTGAAATAATGTGCAGTGTTACCTGGAGCCATTACTATTAGCTAACTGAGTGTGATAAAAGTCAATATTACTACAACCTATTTTTCCTGTAATTTTATAGTTTTATGCCACTATACGAAGATACGCTATTTTCTGTGACCATATCCTGCATTTTGGTGATTTTGCAAAACAGAAGTGTGTTTCTGGAACATATTGAATGTCCGTTGAGGTAGACAGGGGCTCTCTTCTTGCTTTTAATGCTCCCTGTTTTGGGTCTGCCCACTTTGTGTCACTGAGACTTAGGGAGGAGAACAGAGCACATTACACACTGATTAAGCAACCTCTGCAAGAGTGCACATGGTATTGTCCTTTGTGACATTGACCATTCCAACTGAGGAGCCTGCATGGGGAAATGCAGTCCTACTGTGTGCTCAGAAGAATCAGGGTATTTGGTGGTAGCCTCAATGACTAGCATAATCTCTTTTAAAACAAATCCAGTCATTGAATGGTCTCCTTTAATGTTATTCATCATTCAAACTCATTATAAGAAAATAATTTTGTATTTTAATTTGCTTTTCTAATCTATGCCCCATTGACTCTGTTACTGCACGAGGATTTTTAAAAGTATTTTCCTCTAATAATAATATTGACTCATATGACATGATTTTGGCAGATTATGTTCCGTAAGGGCCTTCCTAAACAGTAGTTTTCTTTCTTTCTTTTTTTTTTTTATCAGTGTAACTGTTTAAAAGTAAACATTAAAAGGAACATGTAAGGTCCTTGTTATAGCTTTCTGGCAAAGATTTTGCTGTTGTGGTGATACTATGCAAAAATTCCATATATAGTTTTATAGCACTTACCAAGGTCCAAATCATTATGACCAAAGTGTTCAAAATACTAAGGGGAAAAAAAAAACCCAAACCACTTAGCTCTTGTATTGTGTTGAAGTAAAATAGTGCAGGGATCAGCAAACATGGTCCACTGGCAGAATCCAGCTCATCAGCTCTTTTTGTGATTACTAAGGTACAGGATATAGCTGCAGCCACTTGTTTTTGAGTTGACCTTGGTAGCTTATGTTCTGTGGCTAAGTGCTTCCAATACAGACTATAAAGCAAGAATATTGGCTTCTAAAGCTGAAAATATTCATATCTGACCCTTCATGGAAAGTACTTGCCAATCACTGGACTAAAGGAAAGAATTGTGAGGGTCAGGAAAATACTAAGATTTATAAACAAAATATCTGAATTTGAATCCTAATTCTAGTATGTGTTCACTGTGTGATTTGACTAGCTCTCTGGACTTTTCTGAGTTGTTTTCTTCCTGTGCATAGTCTAAATGACTTTTAAATAGAGGATTAGTAGTAATTTCATTTGAAATCCCATGCAGTTTTATGGAAATGCAAAGGATAATGTGTTTAATGATCTCTCATAAGGTATTGTGCAAATAAAACTGATCATTTTAAAAAACACGCTGCATCTTTGCATCTTTCTTCATTGAAAGGTTGAAATAAGATTTATGGCTTAATTTCTGTGAACCTCTGGAAGGTATAGTACCTGCATATGTGTCCAGGGTCTATAATCTTGTTTCTCAGAGAGAGAGAGAGAGAGAGAGAGAGGTCCCCACATATGTCAGATTCTTTAAAGAAGCCTTGAAACTATTACCTTGAATAACTTCAATCTGCATTTTCAGACTTAACAAAAGCGCAATTTCTGCAAATCTTAAAACATTGACAGAAGAGACCATATTACAAACACAGTAGCCATGTGCTGATGTAGATGCCAGCTGAGTCCACGCAGCTTTGGGAGCTCAGTACTGGGCTCATAATAAAAGCATGTGAGCATGTTTTTCTAAAAATAAGAAAATCTGATTCTGCTGCTTAGCTGTGAGCAATGGCATAGTATCGAATATTTTCAGTTCTCCTCAACTCCTGCAGATTCTGAGTTGTTTCATGTGTATGTGATGAGAAATGTTATATCTTAGAAAACTAGAGTGTCACCGATCTCCATATGTGCCATTCTGGGTTTAAAATAAAACCACACTTTGGAAAGAAATTTCAAAGAAATCAAATCTAAGTGGCCAAAGTCAGTATATTCCTTGGGGGTTAAATCATGGGCTAGAAATTATAGATTTATGACAATAAAAAGGGGGTTGTTTGGTAAAGACACTGGTAGTATGAATAGGGGAGAGAAAAGAACCAGCATGGCCCTGATTGTAAATCACACTTTATTAACGCTGCATCTTTTTAAAATGTTCCCTGGTTGATGTTTTAAAATGTTTGCTGAATGTTTCAGGATGTACATATTGCTAACTGCCTTTAAGATTCACAGAAACGCTGGGAAGGAGATAGAAATTCAGGCAACTCAAGACAAAATCTAGCTACACAGGAAAAAAAAAAAACCTTTGTTCTCTACCTGGTAAAACTGGACATGAAAATAGTGAGGAATTGGTACTAGGCGCATGTAAAGTGCTTTCCATTTAAAAATTAGTAAGGACCATAGGCATGTGACTAAACAGATGGAAAACAATGAGCAGCATGTGGAACATAGAATGACAGTGAGTTTTCCTCCCACTACTGACTGCAGCCTCCCATTCCCTCCAGTCGCAGTGACTGTTTCTTGTCACCTCGAAATCATTTGCGTGTCCGTGTGCATGAGTGCCAGTGCGTATGTCCGTAGTAATTTACTCATGTTCCTTTACTATACAAGAGAAATGCGTTCTGTACCTTGCTACTGCCACAGAATGTCTTGGAAAGATTTTCTTACCTTTCCTGAAGATTTGCTTTGTTTTAGCAGCTACACAGCGCTCCATTTTAAGACCGTGTTATTGTTTCTTTAATCCCTTATTGATGACCCTGTGTTGTCTACAACCACAAATGGAGTTGCTTTGGATATTTTAATTCTATGTATAATTCCGTTTTCCTTTCTCCAGTGCCACTTTTTAGCAGTTCTTTTCTTAGGCTACTTTTTAAAAATCATGATTGTGACTTTTATTGATCAAATTGCCTCTATAGATTTTTTCTTATATATTGTAATGCAGTTAATATAAAGTTGAAAATACATGAATGATAAAAAGGGAAAATAGGGCTGTGTTTCCTTATCGCGAGTTTCCTGTGTCTGCTTAACATTTCTGCTGCCGTACCTTAGTCCGTGAAGTCTAGAGATATTTAACATTGCAGTATGCATGATCTTTAGGGGTGTTACAAATGTCAGCTTGTTGGTGTAAGATATCTGTCACTGAGTGACTTTTTCATCTTTCAAAATAAAAATAAAACAATGACTCTACTCATTTAATTTGAACTTCAAAGATATAGAAAACCATTATTAATTTCCTTGCCATTTATAACACCTCCCAGTTATGCCGTCTTACCTTTACAGAAAGTGTTGTCTTATTCTATAGGTAAGGTAATTCTGTTATGTAAATTGCTCTATCATCCCATGGAAGATCCAGAAGGTGTCCTCAAATGGTGGGAAAACAGTGGTATGTACCGTATGCTTATCTTGTTTTTCCTGTAGATTTGTTTCACAGAGTATCCTCAGATACTCTTTTAAATGAAGGTACATGGGTCTAATAAATATTTTCATACTTACAAATGGCTTTCTCTTACTTTCATGCATGAAATAATTTAGTTTGGTATGAAATTCCTGGATCAGTTTTTCCTGTTTGTAAATATTTCTGTGTTATGTTTTGACTTTTACTGATATGCAGCAGAAGTTTGATACTATCTTGATTTTCTATCCTTTATTAGTAACTTGTTTTTTGAACAACTGCCTTTTTCATTTTTTTAAAAAAATATTTTTCCTTCTAATCTTTCTCTGTTTCAATCAGTTGTTTTTAGAAAAATTTTTAATGGTATTTTAGAAAAAGTTTTAATGGTATTTTTGATTTTTCTATTTTTCCACATTCAACCCCTCTGGCAATTTTGCTTATTTCACAGTTCTATCATTTGCCTCTTAAAATTCTTCTCCCTTTTTGTTCTATAATTCTGGAGAGTGTTTTGTATTCGTAAGCCATGCATTGATTAGAATTTCTGCCATTTCTATTCTGTTTTTATCTTCAATGTGGATTTTAATTTTGCATTTACATATTCAGTTTCTTTTGCATCTTCTATTATCTTCTCCATCTCCATTTTTTAAAAAATTAATTTTGTCTTTAAATCTTAGTAAATTCATTTTTTGTTAGCTTCCATCTCCAGATTTATAGATATGATGACTTTTTCTTGATGGTGACTTTTAGGCCTGCTCATGGTCCTGCTTGTGTCACTTTTTAGAGGCATTCTCTTCTGAATCACTCATTTATTCAATGAATAAATATTTATCTAACTTTCATAAGCAGTTTATAGATCACTGGACAGGGCAGCCTTTAAACACTGCAGGTGCCATTTCCAGGCCACCCTTAAACATCCAGTGCCTCAGTACAAGTGCATTGGAAAACACCTGCCCACATGTATGACTTTGGGATTTGACTGAGGAAATACACCCAAAGCGCACAGCTTTGCCACGGTTCCTCGTTCCAAGTTGATCCTCTGCCTCGAGTTCCTTCTCCACATCTTTTCAGGTCAGATGTTTCCAGTCAGAGTGAGGGGTGGACCTTCCTCCCACCATCTCCTCCCAGCTCCTTGCCTTTGGAAAAACATTTTCCACATGTCGTTTGCATAAAAACCGGTTTGAGAAGCTGTGGGCTAGGTCTCTGGTGTGCCCTCCCGCAGTCCTTTCATTTGTAAAGTTTGCACTGAGGAAAGGAGGTCACACATGTGAGAAAATGGAATCACAGCTAGGCAGTGTCACCGGTGACTGCTTGGTTGTATTGCAGGTGTAGCAGATGGTCACCAGCTGCCACCAACGGTCACTGCAGGAATTATTTGCTATAGTTTTTAAATGTGAAAGCTATGTAGAATGTGAATTTTTCCATAGTGTACCCTTTCTAACATATGATACCCAAGCAAATTATATTGAAGATATTAATTTGCCAAAATCAAAGACTACCTGGGAGTCTAATACCACACCCTTCCGCAAATATCCTGGAGGGTCACTTAGTTCAGTACCTTGTCAGGTAGGCTGGCTGTTTTCATCTCGTCTCTTGTTTGAGACTGACAGAACCTAATAAGTTTTGAATTACTGCTCCAAGGTAATGGCCAAGCCAGGGACAGGTCTTGACATCCTAATTTCAAATAAAGTTGTACTAAATATCAGCAGTCAATTGAAAACTTTGCATTTTTTTCTTGTCAGTGGATTTATGTAATTATTATCAACATTTCAATTTTCTTGGCCTCAGCTTTCCATATTTGCATAGTAAGAACTTGGAAACTTGTTGCCTATCTCAACTCTTCAATTTTATGATTTTGTGTAAAGAAATTCAGCAGGTCACTCTCCCCCCGATTCATGGTACTGCATATTGCAGATGTGGAAGTATAACAGGCATCTCCAATGAGGCGCTGTCTTGCAACCTTCGGACAGGTGTGGAATAACAAGTGGAGAATCACTGCATTTACCACCTCTCACGAAGGCGGGGTGTTCTGACAGCTGCTGGTGCCGGCTTGGCCTCGAGACTGAGGCTGACCTGTGCTAGCAGAGAGAGCTTCGCTTTAGAGCTTATTTGATTAGATAAGCCAGTAGCTGTTCTCACTCAGGTCTTCGCATGATCTGCAGAGCATGAAAAGAGAACATTGGCTGAAAGCCTCTTTACTTTAACTGTATTTGAGGAAAAAAAAGCACCATCCCCGTTAACGTCTCTGTACTTAGCACCATTGTGGTTTCTCAACAGTGGTCACTTGTTCCTCAGTCTTCTGTGATTGCATTTGAGGTGGCCTTGTGACCAAGAGAGTGACCTTAACAAGCTGGTAATCACTGACTATTTCCTAGCCACTGTGCTCCATGCCTGCGCCTTCATGCAAATTATGTAACGCTCAGTGCTGTTTTAAAGGTGAGAAAATTGTGGCACAGAGAGAATTTTTTCAAATGACTTTCTCAGTGACAAAGTGACAGAGTTAGGACTTAAAAAGCAGCTTTTGTTCTCTAAAACCTGTGGTTTTAAACATTATGTTATATTGCCTTTATTCTTCTTGAAAATAAATTTGAATAAACCTGCAATCAAGGAAAATTATTGAAAATCAACAATAGCATAGCTTTGTTAGAGATTCTGATTACCTCTGTCTACCAGGCTCTGTATTTCTTTTTTTATTCATTTTTTAAAATTTAATTTTAAAACAAAAAAACACAGTGATACTGAATTTTGAAACAAAATAATAGGAGATTAACAGTGGTTAATGTATTTTACATCATCTTCAAAGTAGTTGTTCAGATTACAAGATATTAGCATGAAAACAATGATCTAACAAACAATGAAAGCACAAACTGTTCCTTTTGATGAACTAACAGAGATGAGTAATATAGTTATCATATATATATGATATATATATATCATATATATATAAAATCTTCTTTCTTTTCTCCTTTCACCTATCCCAGTTGTTCTTTCCTTTTGAGCAGTTTCTTTCCCTGTCACTTTCACAATATCTATTGTACATTTGGGACCTTATTTATGCTTTCAGTTTTTTTATAGTAGGGAGAAAATACAATATTGATATCATTTCAGGTATTTTATATGTATGACTGATTTATTTCGCTTGTGAGTATGGTCTCAAGTTATATCAATTTACCTATAAAAACTTCAAGTTTATCCTTCTTTATAGTTGAGTAGTATTCAATTGTATGAAAATACCAAATCTTTTTTAACATTATGTGGTTGATGGGCACTGGGGGTGTTTCCAAGATTTAGGTATTACAAACTGTGCTGCTGTGAACATGGGTGCACATATATGGCCATGGTATGATATTTTCAATTTTTTTGGGAAAGTGCCTAGAAAGGGAATAGCTGGATTGGATTGGACCTAAATCCTAGTTTTTTGAGGAATTTCCATGCTGATCTCCACAGTAGTTACACCAGTCTACACTCCCACAAACATGGAGAAAGGTTCGTTTTACCCTGCAACTGCACCAGCATTTGTCATTCGTTGATTTCTTGATGATATCCATTCTTTCTGGAGTGAGATGGAATCTCAGTGTTGTTTTAAAGGGAATCCTGGGATTCAACCAGGAGACCATTCCTATGCCAACAGAGAAGCCAGGCCTGCACTGTGAGGGGAGTTCCAGCTTCCCAGTGCTACCCCAGGGAGAGTTTGGGGGATCACTCCTGGTGCCTGGGTGCCTGCCCAACCCCTTAGGACACTGGCTAGCCTTGAGAGGTTTCACGGGCTTGAGTGAACCATGCCCAGCAACCTTTATTCAACCAGGGGAGCCAGGCCCACACCACAAGGGGAGCCAAGGCCTGTGAGTCCCAGGAGCTGAGGGTGCAGGAGGTGATTTCCAAAACGCCCAGGAAAAGTTTTGAAACATAACTCAAAACATGGAAATATAGGAAAATGACAAAACAGAAGAACAAAATGGAATCTCAAACCTCCAGCCCATCGCAAGAAAGCCTGGGAATCACTTACATAGAAGAAAATAGTAGTCATACATCTGAAATACCTGAAATGATATCAACTGAAATAAAGAAGCAAGTACAGGAAGCTATAAAGGAACTCAAATCAGAAATAATCTTGCAGGTACAAGAAGAAATGATAAAAGTAGTGAAAGAAATGCTGAATGCATCTAAAGAAGACACAGCTAAAAAAATAGAGGAACAAAGCAAAAAGATAGAATCCCTGAATGAACAGTATAAGAAACAAACAATACATGAATCAGATTCAAAGAGATATACAAGAAATCAAAAATTCTATTGAAAGTTGCCAAAACCACCTCAAAAAAAGTGAAGATAGAATTTCAGACCCCAAAGATAAGATTGCAGCTAGTGAACAGGAAAGGAGGGATCTTTTAAAAATAACAAGGAATCAGGAAATAACAATTCAACAGTTGCAAGATGATGCAAAGAAAACAACATAAGATTAATAGGGATAAATGAAAAAGAAGGGGACAACACAAATGATATCAAGAGGCTATTTACAGAAGTAATAGCTGAAAATTTCCCAAACATGAGAATGGAAACTGACATACAGATTAGTGAAGCATATAGAACTCCAAATAGCCATAACCAAAATAAAACTACACCCAGACATATAATAATCACCATCCCAGAAATCCAACATAAGAACAGAATATTAAAAGCTGTTAGAGAGAAAAGACAGACCACCTATAAAGGAAAACCTATCAGAATCACAGCAGACTTCTCAACACAATGAAGTCAAGAAGAGCATGGAGTGAAATATTTCAGATCCTAAAGGAAAACGACTTCCAACCCAGACTGATGTAGCCTGCAAAACTGTCCTTCAAAATGGATGGAAAAATAAGATACTTCCATGACAAAGAACAGCTGAAGAACTTCATGATGACCAAATCAAGCCTACAAAGAATACTCAAAGACATTCTAGATACACATAGGAAAAAAACCACTAAGCAAGGCAGGCAATTAAATAGAATAGAAAGGTAAAGATACAACAGCAGAAAGATAACATGTCAACAATAAAATGATATGTAACAGTTATAACCATTGATGTAAATGGCCACAATTCACCAATGAAAAGAAACAGACTGGCAGAATGGATCAAGAAACAATGTCCAACCATATGCTGTCTACAAGAAACCCATCTAACCCAAAAGGAAACTCATAGACTGAAAGTCCAAGGATAGAAAACAATACTCCATGCAACCAGAACTCAAAAAAAAAAAAAAAACAGGGGTAGCTATTCTGTTTATAGACAATGTGAACTTCAAACCAAGAATGATCCAAAGAGGTAAAGAAGGTCACTACATACTTGTTAGGGGAAAACTTCAAGAGGAGTAGATAACAATCTTAAATATATATGCACCAAATTCCAGACTACCCAGCTATACAAAGCAAGTATTAACAGAATTGAAAAATCAAATAAGCAATAACACAGTTATTACAGGAGACCTTAACACACCATTGACACAAAGGGACAGATCAACTGGACAGATAATCAGCAAAGAAATAACAGAACTGAATAACATCTGGGAATAAATGGACTTGATAAACGTATACAGTGTTCCATCCAACAACATCAGAATATACATTCTTCTCAGCAGTACATGGAACATTCTCTAAAATAGACCATATACTAGCCCACAGAACATATTTAAGTAAATGCAAAAGAACTGAAATTATCTCATGCATGTTATTGGATCATAGCACCATGAAACTAGAAATTAATGATAAAAGAAACTGCAAAAACCCCATAAACACATGGAAATTGAATAATACACTCTTGAGCAATCAGTGGATCACAGAGAAAATTAAAGAA